>VYZQ01008444.1:0-21799 GCA_013400655.1 Mystacornis crossleyi
GGAACATTTTACTGATAAGCCAGTCCCAATGTGGATCATGTCTTTTATGTCTTGAAATGACTTTATTGCTAATTTGTGTCACCGCAGCCAAAGCGTCCCTTAAATGAATAACAGTCTAATCTTGGAATTGCTACATCTGCACTGAAGGGTTTGTTGACTTGGGTGTAATGAACTCCGAGTCTCCTTTCACCCCTCGGCCAGACATACAGCTGCTTTCTGCTAAAAAGTTAACTTGTATCGAGCAGACTTGTGGAAAAAATCATTAATGTGTTTAGTCTCTTTGGCTTTAGAGTGCTCAGGTGAGGCTGCAGCCCTGTGAAGGTGTTCCCAGTTAGGCGGGTGTTTGAAGCCAGGAGGGTCAGTGCACACAGCGCTGGATTTATTCTGTTACCATCTCTGGGAGGGGGGTGAAGCTGCACAACGTAACATGAACGGTGTGATGTGCTGCTGCTGCTTCTTTCCTCCCACTTAGACTGTTCTGGCAGCAGCCTGATAAACTGGAAGGAAAGTTGCCAGAGAAGAAAAGTTATTAATTTTCTGCCAGGTTAGTGAGTTGAACTGGCTTGTGATGCAGTCAGGTGAGCATTGCGTCTCTGACAGAGTGACCTGGTTGCTAGAGGAGGTAGGGAGGAATATATGCATTCCTTCATCACTGTGGAGCTGCTAAATCTACTCCACTCCACCTTGAAAATTTACATCAGAGAGCCAGGATCACTATTTATCACTAGAGCAGGACTGTTTAAACTGCTACTGCTGTACGTAAACTAATTCACGCTATTCAAATCAATGAGAGTGTTCCTAGGAGATGAGGTGTAGTGATAACAGAAGGACTTGGGTAGTTGAGTGCAGAACGAAAACTTTCCCAGTGCTGTCAATATATTAGGCATGTGGCAGGGTTAGAACATGAGTGTAAAATTTATCCATAGATGTAAGTGCTTGGAAGATAGATGTGTATCATTGTGCTAATGATGTAATAGGCTTTAATGGACTGCTCCACTGAGAATAAAATTACTTGTGTGCCTAAAGTCTGAAGCCTTTGTCAATACACTAGAGAAAGAGTCGAGCAAATAAATGAACTAATCAATTCTACCAGGTCAATTGAAACTTAGTGAATGCTCACAGAAATTCTGGCCGTGTTTTGGCTTCCTAAGAACACTTCTCACCGATGGCAGGATTTCTCACTAAGTCAGATCCATGGCAAGGCACCAGGTGGAGTTCTCATACTGAAACAGAAAAACTTTTAAAGGGATGGTGTTACTTAAATATGAGAAAATATCTTTCTGCTACATTTAGCTAGATCAAGAAAAAGTCTTTCAGCAGAGTCCTGCTATCTGCCTTTGTAATGCCGGGTCAGAAACAGAGCTGGTGGTCACTGCTCAGCTTGTCATGAGGTTTTTGTGTTTGGGGTTTTCTGACATCTTGGGTGGTTATTGAGACACTTCTTAGATGCTCCTTCTGAGTGCAGTTCTGAACAGAGGCGTCAAAGGTGACAAGGTGGCATTTGGAACATTTTCCCTGAAGTTTTCATGCACTTTACTCTGCTTTGAAAGAAAACAGTGCTCATCCTGCAGTTGACACAGCTGCAGATGAAGCTGCCTCTCTGCCCGTACGTCTGTGGTCGTGGTGAGAGGTTGAAAGGTGTTGTCCTTCTCCGAACTGACAGGTCTGGTTCTTGGACTCGGCTGAGAGAATTGCCTGTAAGTTCTAAGAGAAACACACCCTCACAGTGGAGCCTTCCTTGTGAGACGAGGCAGGACTTGAAGATTTGGAGCATGTTTTGCTGAATGGGTTTATTCTGGGCCACAAGAACCGAAATCTTCTAATGTGCAGTTTGTGGTAACTGGAGGTGGAACGAGTGAACAAACTCTTGTTTTGAAGGCTGAGGAAACAAAATGCAGGAGTACTTTATTGGGCCTAGAAACTGGGGTATTTTCTTTTCTGTCCTAAGTGCTAAGATCTTTGAAGTCAAAGAAAATACAGAACTGGTGAATGGATAGGCAAACTGTTGTGTGCATCTCCGTAATAAATGGATGCATTCTCTGTGCCTTTGTACTCTGATTTCTTGGTGAACAATGAATCAAGTTACACTAGCTGTCACAACATTCATTTCAATGGATTTCCTCCGAGTACCTCCTGGCACGTGATGCAGCAGAGGAAGACCTTCAATGCATTTCACTTTCAGTAAAACTAGTAGTCTCTTTTTAGGGCCAGTTTTATCTTTTTTATCACTTCTGCATCACTTGTGATGAAGCAGAGACACTTGCAAGTTGCCATGTCTTTTCATAGCAAAAGGATGTGGTAAATGTCTTTGCTCAGCACACAGTTGGAAAGAATCAGATTCAGAAATGTTTCATTTATAGAGAAATCTTCACTATAGTTTGGATGCAAATTTAGTAGCTGACTGGTGCCAGTGATTTAATCATAGAACTCATGAAACATATTTGTGTTTTCTACTGTTTTTTTTGACATTTGATGGATATGTGTTTATGTCATTTATCTTCCTGGTTAACAGCTAGAGGTAGTGACACATGCTTTGAAATTCTTAAATGCTCTTCTATCGGCAAGTGTGTGCTGTGTCTTGACTGCTCTTTTTTTGGTACTGCCTTAGTATCCCTAAAATTTTTTTTGTTCTCTAGCTTAAGACAGATCAAATTTTATTTAATTTCTTTTCCTGTTGAAGCTTTTTTGTTTGTTTTGCTTTAATTATTTTCCAAAGTAATAACGATTGGAATGTGAGTTCTTCTGGTATATTTACTTCTTGTATTAGAAGACAAAATATTGAATATTATCTAAAATTAGATCACTTAGAGCAGCTGATGTTCATGAGCTCCTTGGGCATTGCTGGTGTTCGCTTCCTTTGCGTTTCATTTGCAGGGGTGTTGTATAAATGAGCTGTGGAGGGAGGTGGAGGGAGGACCTGCCTCATTCTGCAGTGTCAGCTGTAGATTCTGGCCACGTGGAGGTTTTTGGGCGAGCACATCATGGATTTGTTTGTTGTGCTGGAATTTGTCCTCAGTCCTGAGGAAGGTCAGGACATGGCCTGCGTCTGATCGTGTTGAAAGGCAAAGTTTTCGCAAAATGCGCTCTGGCCAAAAAGAGTGTGTTACTCTTGTAACAAAAAACATTTTAAAAGCCCATATTCATAACCAAAACAAGTCTTAGAGCAATGTATTATGGATATTTTGAACGCTCATTTAAATGGAGTAATGCCGTATGGTATGAACTCGGATTCCGGAAAAATGAGTAGATTAAGGTTATTTTTAATCCAGACTCAAGCATGTCATAATAAATTGTGATCTGTGGTATTTAAGAAGACATGGGAAGTGTTTCTGGCATCTTTAAGTATCATTTCCATCACTTTCAGTGGACTGGCTCAGCAAAAGAGTTTGCTTGAGTGGGCCTGACTGTTCCTGCCCAGCTGTGTCTGTTACTGCCAGCAGTGCAGAGCTTTAGCTGCACGGACAGGAGCTCCAGGGGCTCTTTAAGATTCAAAAGTCATCTTTGTATTTATACCTGGAAACTTAAGATGTTTTTGCAAACAGGAAGAACTGTCCCGAGCACTGATGGTTTGTGTCTGTGCCCCTTTCCTGCACAGACAGGCCTGCACTGTGTGAGGTGTGGCTGCAGTGGGACACACCGGAGCAGGGTGGAGGGACTCCCCTGGTGCCCTTGAGCTCCCCTGGTGAGAAGAAGGTGACTGGTTCTTGTTTTCCCCAGTCCCACTGTTCCTCTGGAAGCAAAGGCAAAAGCAGCTTCACACATTTGCTCCTGGGGAGCAACAGCCAGTACAGGACTGACACTAATCCAGGTGTTCACCAGGGTTTCCATCCCTTCTCTTCTGCTTGCATGGAGGTTGTTGCTTATAGTATGACGTAGATAAAACTAATAAAGCAAAAAGAACAGCCAAAATTCTTTTAGCCTGTACCAGGCTCCCAGTTCACTTTGCTTTACCAGATAATCCCATTGACTTTCTGCCTGAATAAGGCAGGAGAGACCCAGATGTAGAGAAAGGAAAAGATGGCTTCTTTTATTGGCACCGCTGCCTTATTTTTGCTTAAACTGCGTGAAATGTTGTCCTTGTGCACTGTGTACCCAGTTTGTAGCAAAATCTGCCACTCTGTGGATAAAACATTTGAGAATATCCCATAGAAGTCAATGTTAATAGCTTGTTTCATTCCATGCTCTTAGCAAACCTTCGTCTTTTCTTTCGTTTAGTATCGCTTGTGTTTTTATAAGAAACAAAGTCTTGAGGAATACTGTTCCCTGTGCGTACTGGGGTTCTTTTCCATAACCACTAAATGTTAGTGAAAATAGCAGTGGGTGATCTCTTGCTCACATTGTCTTCCTTCTCTGAATCTGCACAATTCCGTTTCCTCTCCCGTTTCCTTGTTCCAGTGCCATGACTTCTGAGTTTCCTCCTTCCTTTTCTTACCGAGTCTGTGCTACTGAGAAAAAATACCTTACTGAGGATACTTGAAAAAACTTCACAATTGGGCCAATACACAAATTTCTTCTCTTCCTTTTTGCTGCTCTCTATGCCAGTTCTTCAAAAGTTCTGCATTTCTTTCGCCTTCCTATCTTTCTTATTCTCTTCCTTTTTATATCCTGTTTCTCTCAGCATTTTTCTTGCTCTTCTTCCCAGTCTTGTTTTTAATCTCTTCACTATTTTGTGTCTCTTTGCTAAACATATTCTACTTTCCTATCTCCCACTCTCTTTAAAATGCTGTGCTCTTAGCTGTGTTGACTTCTTGTTTTGTTGTCTGTTGTACCTTTCAATGCCACCCTTGGTATGTTTAGTATTAAACTAAACTTGGTTTCTCGTGTTCCTTTTTTGTGTGGCAGTGTTTTTCTCTTTGTTTCCGTTTCCTCCTTTCCGGTGCTTTCTCATGCATTTTCTGACCCGTCAGTTCTCTTCAGTGTCTCCTTGCAGGAACTGTGTTTGTAGAAGAGAGTGGTTGTCATGTCCTGTATCCATCCCCCCGCCCAGTTTCTTCCAGGAGTTTGGAGCAGATTGTTTTCTTCCGTGTTTCCTCTTAGGTCCTCATCTGTCGCAGTTCTGCTGTGCCTTCTCTGTGTACGTTTTTTGGGCATGTGAGTAAAGAATGCGATGCACACTTGGTGTGGGGTTGAAATGTCAGTACACAATGGTGTTTGTGTCTTACTCCCTCACCCCAGGGGAGGCCTGGCAAGCCAGCCTTGAGCGGACCTGCGTGGGATGTGTGTGTCTCCCCCCGAGCAATCCAGTAACCCTCAGTTTAGTTCTGTTGATTCTGCAGTCTTCCACGTTTTTCCAGCAGTCTTCAGATTCTCGAAGCCTTATCCAGCCTGCAGATAACCTTTTGCCATCAGTGCTATCTCCTCAGAAGTTCTTGGGCATTTCATTTTTGAGCTCAGTCTCTTTGTTTATGGTCTCAGTATTAAATAGAAATGGATCATTTGGCTTAGCAGAACAAGATCTCTTTGAAGCAATCATTTCAGAATGTAGTTTTTATGTATTTTATCTAAAAGTTATTCATGAGACTTTGAGACAACTTTTGTATTGATGTAAAATGTATTTAACAAATAATTTAAATTTCCTTCGTGTAATTTTTTGTTTAGTATTGTTCTCTGGTCAGTATTCATTTCAGTGTATTTTAGTGCTTAATTGCTCCACTACCCTGCATGCAAGTCCTATAGACAGATATGGTAACTGTGTCTGGATTACTTCTTTTTTATTCCCCACCCCTTTCTGTACTCTCGATAACATTAAAGAGTCTTCTCTGTCTGGTTTAGCTTCTTGCAGAGGCAGGGTGTTGAACTGTACAAATACTGGGGGTTTTATAGAGTGCTGCTTATCCATGTAAGCTGTAGCAATAGAGAGAAGTTATTTTAGTAATACGTAGGAATTCAGAGGTTTATGGGAATCAACATAATTTATTTGTACGTAGGTTTTGAAAAGCTCATCAGTTTCTCCCACCCTTCCAAAGGACTGGGAGAGGGACACCTAAACCCCAGACCCTCAGAGATCCGATTGCATCAGGGCTGAGAAGTGCTGCAGCGTTGCCTTCCTGAAACTGTAGACAGCTCCAGAGTGCTCGGGTCTGACGTGTCTTTTTTTCCAACCAGCAGCAACCTGAGTTAAGCAGAACTTCTCAGGGGCCTCTCTGAAGCCAGTGAGGCTCGAACTTCCCACTTGGAGCTGGCACGGCAGGTGTGCATTGGGATAAATACAGCAAGGTGCTTTCTGATTTCCTCCCCCCTTGGAGGAGAGGTCGAGTGGCCTTTTACTGAGGGGTGTTAGAGGCTTTTAAAGGAGTTGAGCTAGAATTATTTTCCACTAGTGCTCACCAGCACACACGTGTGGGAATAACACCCTGTCTGCTCTTCTCCCAGATGGGTGCTGATGATCACTACATATTGTGTGCACTATATAAAGCCTTCTCTAAAGTGTTTCGCTGTCTGAATGAGTTCTGGTCAGACCTGGTAAAGGGCTGGCACGTTTTAGTGTCAGGATGAAAGCTATTAACAAGCTGTTTCAGACTTTTTAATCTGGTACTTTTTGTATGGAGTTAAGGAATGCATAGAGTGTGTTACAATTCTACATTCACAGGGCATCCTAAAATACACTAGATTTGTGTGTGTAAAATAAAAAGAACAATTCTAGTCCCTGATTAAGTTTTCTTATCTATACTACTAATTCTGATGATAAGAATAAATCCCAAGCAATTACATGAAGATGGATACTTAATCCCTTAAAAGATGGTTGCTTGTCCAGAAGCATTCTGAGTAGGTTTTGCTACGTGTGTGTTCGAGCAAGAAACTCATACTGGTATGACACAATATTTTCAGCAGCTCTCCAAATCAGTTCTCTATGGAAAATTCCCTCATTTTTATTAATATTTGTTTTCTCCAGGGCTCTTTTCTCCAGTAGAAAGTCACAACAGCTGGATGATTTCCAGCGTTACGATTTCCAGTGTGAACGATGCATCAATGAGCTCTTCAGCACCTGTCCTAGAAGCAGAATTTTCTAACTACACTTGGTTTGGTGCCCATAACTATTGGATACTTAAAAACTAACACACCCACCCCTTCTTTCTAGAATTTCTGCAGTATTGTGTACCACACTAATGTGTGCGTACGGGTGTGTTTCTGTACTTACATGTGTAAGCTTACATACCTTTTCCACACTCTTTCAAATACTTGGACTCTTCAAAAGAAAGTCACAACCAAAGGTCTTTTGAAGACCTGCGTTCTTATTGTTGATAGTTTTTCTTGGGGCATAAGAGCAGTTTTTTGGGATAACTTACTGCCATAAATACAAGATATATGACTGAATGTGAGACCAAAAATTACTGCTGGTTACTGTGAGTATCCTTAAAACCATATATGATAAAAATCCTTGTTACAAAATATCTGGGCAACAATCTTTCAATAAGTAGTAGATAGTGTTAATTTTGGTCTCCTTTTACCAAAAGATTGATATTTATATTTGATTGCTTCTCTATGTGGCACACAGTGTAGGGTAGTGAAAGCAAAGGACAGTTTCAGTAATTAAAAAATAAGGAAAATTACATCTGGGAGTTCATGAAAGAAGAGAGAGGAAAATGTGCTTTTATGACTCTTTCAGAGGTCTAGAACTTCCTGTTGGAATTCTGTGGTCACCTGATTTTTTCTTTCCATAACAGAAGTGTTGTCAGTGTGTTACAAAGACAGCTCAGTTAGCACATGCTGAGGGGGTTTTTTTCGGTTGGATTTTTTGGGAGGTTTTTTTGGGGTGTTTTTCCCTTTTCTCCTTTATAAAAACTGCTATGGTGATAGTGGCTGGGAGTTCATACTTTAATTTTAGATTCACTGTGAGTCTTACCTTTGAAGTTCACAGGGAAACAGCAACAGCACCAGTCTTGTCTCTTCCCTGGCTGTAGTGTCCTGCCGTGCAGTTCTGCTCTGCCCTTTCCTTTCCCAGAGATGGGTGACACATTCATGCTGTCCTTGGTGGAGTTGGGTGTTTCCCCCGAGCATTTATAGGTTCCGGCCGTGTGGTGCTGTCTCTGTTGGGCCTGTGTGTGCCGTGTTCCAGTGTGCACATCTTCAGAGCTGCTGCAATTCTTGTTACTGTGATCTAGATTGCGTTCACCTCTGGGTCTCCTTTTATCAAGTTAATGCTTCTTTAGAAGGAACGAGAACCAAAGCAAACCTTCTTTATCCATGGAATGACACGGTTTCTGCAAAACTGCAGGAAGCTGTCACCACGTCTGTGGTTTCATGCTGGTTATCTGACCTTGTTCGTGACGTGAGTTTGGAGTCATCAGATGAGGTGGACATTCATCATAATGATCGAGGTTGTGTTCTCTTTAGACTAAGATACGTTTGCTTTTACTTTGTACCTCTTTGATTCTTACATGAGGAATTTTTTTTTAGGTAAATTGACACGATGTGGAGCAACAAGTCTAATGAGGTGCCTCTACAAAATCCAAGGCACAACCAAAGCAAGGATTCTACCAGAGGTAAGGATTTTCTCTGTTCTGTTGCCTTGTTTTGGGAGCTGTTTTGCCACGAGTTGACACTTTGGGGAGTTGTTCCAGAACGCGTTCTCCTGCCTCAGTTTGGGAGCTGAGAGCATGTGTTCTGTGGCTTCCTCTCACAGACAGCAGTTTCATACTCTGATCTCCGGAGTATTTGCTGATCTGCATTAGCAGTTGCCAGCCTGGGATATGGGTGCCAAGATGGCACAGAGACAGGGGTTTTTAAGTGCTGTAGAGGAGGAGCAGTGCAGGAACAGAAACTGGGAACTGTTGGCTGCTGAAGAAGTGAGGAGGAGCCTGTGTGGCAGTTGCTCAGTTCCAGCGTGGCGCAGACCCTTGAATCGCAGCAGTGCATCTCCACTAGGATGTCTTGTACAGCTCTTTTCACTCCCTTAGCTGGAGTATCCACATTAGCTTTTTACTCTTGTGATTACTCTAATTTAGGAAAGGAGGGGGCAGAAAAATTTAAAAATGGCAGTACTTCCCTGAAAGATTGTTCCCTGAAAGGAAGAAAGGTCTCGTCTGCACGGCAGTTGAGTTGTGTGCCAAGCCTGTGGTTCGAGATCCATCGTATGATCTCCTGTCTGACAAAACTGGACTCCAGAAGATTTTTGAAAGTAGAGAAAGATTATTGTTTTATCTCTAAGAGGGCATTATTGCTGATTAGTTCATGTGCTATGTTCAGTTTCTTTGAAAATTACCTGTTTTTTGAAGCTGTAGCGTTCTGTGGACAAGAAGCCCCATCTCTAGAAGTCAAAGCAAAGTTGTTTCTGTGCGACTTCCCAAACCCTCGTCCTTGGTGTTGTTGCATCTTGTCTGAAATGAAATTGGCAGCTTTTTTACTATCGGGAAGAGATTATTTCTTCCAGCTCTCTGTTACTACTACTCTCCGTGGTTCTGACACGCAGCTGTTGTGTTTTATAAACTCTTAGTTTATAAGAACCATTAGAAAACAAAAGAAGAGGGGAACTGAGGAAGTAAATATTTGTAGAGGAAAACACTACTAGGTCCTGCTGAGCTGGATTGCTCATAGAGTAGGGTGCTGGCTGTTTAGATTAAAAGGCTTTGGTTAGTTCCTCCTGCTTGTTCACAAACATTATTTCTGTTTTGTTTGTAGGGTGTACAGTTCAGAAAGATTACTGTTCATCATTCTGCTCTTCGGAGCTTGGGGTTTGAGTAGAGTCTTTCAGTGACCTTGTATTCATGCTTAGTTTACTGAAGAAGAATATGGAAGGGGAAAAAACAGGTAGCTAAACTATAGTATAATAGAAAAATGTAAGATATTTATGTTAGGGTAGATAACCAGCTTCATTTTATCTTCTAAACCTCTTCTGTTGTATGTGGTGGATTTGAGTTCAGGTGTGATCATGCATTCAACCTAACTTAGTAAGCTTAAAACATGTTACATTAAATACTTTATAACTTTGTTAAGATGAGCTTTGACCCATAACAGTCTTTCATAGAGGAGATTTACAGGCTGGGGCTGTGTCGTGAAAAGAACTTGATTAGCAAGCGCATGAAAATTGTTTTGAAGCAACATTTTATTTCATTATTTTCCATGTACTAATGAGAAATTAATTTCTTTGTTTCTGCCCTGGAAGATCTAACTGCAGCATGGGCTTCTTTTTCTCAGACTAAGGCTGCTGTAAGTGTTTTTTTTTTCCTTTGGGGTTGTTTGGTTTGGGTTTTTTTTTTTACTCATTTTCAGTTAAGTTAGTGGCTACCTCAGCTTTAACCAAAGTAGTATTTTACTCAGTGATTGTCTCTTCAACAAGTTGTAAATAGGACAAAGCCCTTGGAGTATGCAAATGTTGAGCTTTGTTGTATCTTGGAAAGAGTCCCCTGCACACAAGGAGAAGCTTTTGCCACAGCAAGCTGAGTCTGCAGTGTAGTAGTACATGCTAGGTCTTGAGTGTAATATTACATTTTTATTTAACCAAGTGGTGACATCACAGTTTGCTGGAAACTTGGGAACTCCCCTGCTTACTCAAACCAGTCAGAAACTGGGGCAACACCAGTGTATTTAATAATTTTCCATTCTGAGCGTTGGAGTTGCTGTATTTCTGTGGGAATTAACTTAAGATGATACAGTAGTTTCTACAGCCTGCCTTCAGTGGGGCCAAACACTCTGGGTTTTCATGGAATTCAGCTCTTTCCCATAGCTTTGTCCCTCTTTTTGCTCAGTAGCTGAGCATCAGTGTGAGGTTTTACATGTGGAATTTGTATCATGCTCCATTTATAAGGGACTATTGCAGAATTGTTTCCAAGTGGAATTAATATTTTATTCAGGCCAAGCATTAAGTCTCTGAGTGGCATGTTATTATTAATTTTTTCAAAACAGCCTGCTTAAGGGAACAAAACTATGCAAGAAAACCTAATTTAGATAATCTTATTAAACAAAACTTAATAGTAGTTTCTGACCATAAGACTGTGCAGTTTTGCAACGTCAGCCTTGTGAAGTTGCTCTTGCCCACAGTTTTATTCGTCATGAAGAAGGAAAGATTTGCCATATTCAGGGGGAAAATAAAAATGTAGCTTAAAACCAGAAAACAATGTTCTAATTTTCCTCATCTTCCAATTCCAGCTACGTCATATAGAGAACAAATTGGAAATAGCTCCCACCAGCACAGCTGTGTTCGACTCAGTCATGGATGCCAAGAAGCCGTGTGCTGGTGCCAGCAGGAAGAGCAGCAGGAAGGGTATGTATTATTGAGCAGAGAGCGTGTAAAGCCACTGCATGCTGGGAAAAGCTGGATTCTCCCTGCCCCCAGCTTGTCTCCTGCCAGTGGTTTTTATTCCTGAAGCTCGAATTGCCCAGGAGAAACTGATGTTTCCTCCCCTGAGCTTAGGAAGGGGAGTGTTCTGTCCCAGTCACTTGGCTGGGGGGTGGCAGGACTTGGCCCAGGCTGTGAGTGAGCAGTGCTTATCCCACTCTGATAAGATGTGTGCTAGCCCTGGTGCTTCTGTTATCTGACTGAAGGGCAGCGTTTGCTTATAGGAAATTAGCCCTCGTTTTATAAGAGCATTCTGGTAGTGTGCTACTGGAGGGCAGCAGACAGATCGACCTCTAGTGGCAACACAGTCAACTTCACAGATTTAATTACTTAGAATTAACCTTTAAGCATTATTATCTCTTTAAATATGATTGTTTTTTCAAGCACTTACTGCCTTGCTCTTAGTTGTTGAAATCAGCTTGTTGAAGGAGAGAGAGCTGCTCAAACCCAAGAAAAACTTGGGATGTCAATTATTCAGCCCCAGCAGCTTTCTCTTTCTGGAGAGATAGATGCATAGAGGATTCTTTGGTTTCTGCTTCAGGTTCCCGGTCCTCCAGCCAAAATAAATCAAGCAAGGAGAAGTCCTCACGCAGCCCTCTTCGAGCAACCACTCTGGAAAGCAATGTGAAAAAATGCAGTCGTGTGGAATTCCGTGAACCACTGGCTTCATACAGGTTAGTGCTGGGACAGCTGGCTGTTGAAGAAAAGTACTTTAAGATTAGATTTAAACTAATAGTGGTGTTCTTGACAACTCCTCAAAAATTGGTTTGTTTTCTCCCATCACCCACCCACATGACAGCTTGTGGTGTTGGATTTTTAGCAAATATTACAAATTTATTTTTTATTCAGTGAATATGAGTTTAAAGTCCACTGTTTTGGAATGGGGCCAGGTCATCCAGTGGTATGGCTGTGGCCTTAGTGACCCGATGGGTTGATAGGTATTTAGTTTCAGTAATAAGAACCAAAAAGGCTATTTCCTTATGCTTTTCCAGCTTTGTTTCATTAGTTCTTCAGGACATGTTCCCAAATGTATTACCAAGACAGTGGAGCAAGGTACTACTAGAGCTAGTACTAAAGATGCATTCCATTTCTGTGAGTGTGAGAAACTCATGTAAGAACAGCTTCTCATGGAACAAAAATGGCACAGAACACAGAACTGGCCACAGAGCACAATTATGATGCTGATATCTAAGTTTTGGTCTTTTTTCCCACTAGCATCAGCTGTGAAGTGGTTCTCCGCGTTGCATGTGAGACTGATTTGGGTCAGTTGTGTTAACTGATTAGCTCATGTGCTAATTGGGCTTGTCTTAAGTTCTACACTTGTTATTTAAGGCTTTTTTTTTTTAATTGAAGGGTGACATTACCACTTGCTGATTTTCTACTCCTCAACATTACATATAGTTCTTTTCAGACAGAGAGTGCAACAAACAAAATTTTGAACAGAAGTCTCTTTGTGTTTCATCAGACTTTCACTATAAAGTGTGAGGTGATCAGACTTTAAAAGAACTTGCCTTTAAAGTGGAACCAAGGTGGAGGAAGTCATCCGTTTAGTTGCTGAACGTGGTGATGGCTGAGTTTGAAGGTCCTACATTTGTGTTTCTGACGGTGACTTTCTTTCCCCTTCCGTTACCTCAGGGATATATACAATTCTCTGTCTCCTCACAGTTCTAGCCAGCCTGAGGCCAAGCAGCTGCTGTGTGGTTTGGACCTGGCCGAAGCAGAAGGGAAGAGCGAGGTCCCAGCCCGTGAGGGGGATGAGCACAGCAGAGGCTGTGAGAGCCCCTTCCCTTCCGCTGCAGACGAGACCGTCGTGAGGTACCTGAATGACCGACCAACAATCGACGCCCTGCAGAGCAACGAGGCATTTCTTAGGGTTACAGCCCCTCCGAGACTGGAAGAGGAAAAAACCAGTGGCTCCAGGGGAGATGAGAGTAGCACCAGAGCTTCTCAGAGTAACGCGTCCCAGGACGGTGAAGTGAAAGCGTCTTCCCCTTCTGCCGCAAGTGTTTGCAGCGCTCACAGGCTGGAAATCCTGAAACAGCGGCAGCACGACGCCAAGCTGGAGAAGCTGAAGGAGAGGATCCGAAAGCAGTGGGAGCATTCGGAGGAGCTCAGTGGCAGAGGGCAGCGCTTGGGGCACGCTGAGCAACCTGTCGTGGTCACTAATGCAGAGAACACGGTGACGCCCAAGGTCAGGAAGGTGACAGCTGTGCCTGCTGCCCCATCGTACAGAGGTACGGAGCTGCAGATCCCCTCCCTGCTGGCTGCACGGGGTGAGGGAGCTCAGTCCACTGAGCAACCTTTCAAAGCATGGACCTGGCTCATAGCTCCCTTTGGGCACTGTGGGGGTGAATAACGTGGTCTGATCACAGGTCACAAGAAAAACTAAATTCTTGCAAATTTGCAGAAGTGCAAATTCCTTTGATATTCTTCCTGTCTCTTAGAATTACTATAAAATGAAGCTCGCTGTATTGGTGTTTGGGTTGATTGCAGTAATTTTTTTATGGTCTCGGAGCTTAGTAGCATTGTGTTGATTTAAAAAGCCATTCACATTTTTAATAATCTTTTCCTCACCCAGTCTGCTGTTATTTCAACTGCGAGCAAGTGGCAGACTGGTATATTGCTTTCTTCTAATTTAGCATTAGAAATTCACGTAGTTCCTTTTTTTACTTGGCAGTTTCCCATCCCTTCCATCCTGACAAAGCTGTATTTACATTTTATGGAGTTATTTTAAACTCCTGAATCGTTTACTTTCAGGTTTCAACCCTACTGAAACAAGGATTCGTGCTCCAGATGGAAAGATCTGGCATGCGGAGGAGTTTCGTATTAGTCGGGAGCTTTACAGAGATATTGCACTCCAGTTAAAGGGTGAGCCACAAGTGGAATTGATTAAAGCCACAAAACCTTCTCTGAGAGGCAGAGAAATAGATTTTGTGCAAGTCTACAAAGTCATGGAAACAAAAGTTTGAAGCAACGAGTGTTAAATGTATTGTACTTCTCTGCACAGAAGGAATAACTTAACACTAAAACAACAGCAAAATAAGTCCTTCTCCCCATTCTCGTATTCAAATACTTTTAATAGAAAACCAGTACTGAAAAGAATCAAGTAAAGGCATTTCTTTGAAACAGGAAAAAAGAAAAGTCTCCATTAGAATAACTTTTGTTTAATTTTGTGACTACTTTATACATGTTTGCCTGAATGAATACAATTTCCTGGTTAAAAGGACAAAGCTCACTTTTGGTTTCTGTTTTCAAACGTACTGCTCCGAGACACAATCTTTGTAAATCTTGCACTCTGAGAAACTGCAGAACCCTTGGCAGCTCTTTTCTCTGGGTGAGCTCAAGTGGGATGCCCAGGCGTGCTTTTCTGTTTGCTGGGCTGGTTACAGTGGAGTGCTGCTGTTGCCTTCTCCAGCCACCCAGAAACAGAGACTAGACCNAGCTTGAATTGCCTCTGACTGACTGAGCTGGGGACAGGGAAGAGATCAGGTGAATAAAATGTGAGGGAATGGAAAATAAAATCCCCAGAGAACCTCTAGTTTTGCAGCGTAAGAGCTTGCTTATTAATAACTTTTCTCTTTGCTCAAAACATTTAAGGCTGAAGGAAAATGCGTTGAGATTTAAATCTGAAGGTGTCTGCGTAGTGTCTTGTATGGCAAAAAAAAACTTGTCTCTTTTTCTTGTACAACTTGATAAGTTACTGAGGAGTTTTTCTGGAATCGCTCATAAAGAAATAGTTCAGAAAGAAGAGATGCTCCTTTTCAGTAAAATTATTTTGCAAGTACACTGTTCAGCTCATTCTGTGAAATTAATGCCAAATTTCCACAGACTTTTAATCTACATTAGCATTTATTTTTTTAGTTTTGGCAAGCAAGTTTGAGCTGCTTATAGAAATTGAATTTTTTTTAAAAGCTTCGTTGAAGAGATCCAATTAAAAGGCATTTGGATCATGTGTCCAGTGCCTGCAAAAGGAAGGAGCTGTGTGTCTACTGAGCCATGCTCCTGTCCTGATGCCATATGTAGAGCAGCTGTTGTGGAACGTGTCTCCTTTCTGAGCTGAAAAGATTACACTGAATAGCTGATTTCTAGTAAACAAACGCTGGTGCTGCACCTAATACATACTGTGAATGTATTTTTAGGTTGTCAGATTATCTACCCATGTGTTAGTTCTGTATTAAATTTACAGCATGTGGTGTTTTGGGTGTGTACAGTGAGTTGTATCAGAACTGTTCTGTGCTCTCTAGTGCTAAAATAATCTGTTAATCTCTGAAAGCAGCGCTGTTCTTTACAACAGAAAGATGTTTATGTGGAAGTGCAGGCCATGCAGTGTGTCTTCATCTCTGGATAGCAGTTAGGCTAAGGATATTGTATGGACCCCAGGCTTCCAGGAGTTTTGTCTTAAAGATGTTCAGGGTTTGCCATACTAGAACAAAATTGCTGTCATTAGGAGCAGGGTGGGAGGCAGCCTGCACTTCCCTGGTGTCAGGAAAGGGCTGTTGGTTGCCAGAAGGGGTGAGGAGGAAAGTTAACTTTCTGCAGATGGGGTCACTGAGGCCTCTGGTACTCGACACACTGATTGTCTCTACCTGCTCTTGTTGTCAGCCTCAAAGGCAGCTAGAAAATTTGTAAGGAAAGGGTGCTAAGGGTGAGAAGGACTCCTGAAACTCCATTCCTACATCTCTGATCTATAACCATCCACCAGAGAGTGGATTCTGATGAAATTAGGGGCTGTAAATGTTTGCATTGGCACCTAAATAAAGCTTCAGGTCTGTCCATAGAAGGGGTGGCATCTTGGTTGTTTTAGGTTGTCCGATCCCTTTCTTTAGAGAAGAGGAACCAGCAGACAGTGGTGACAGTGGCCACGGAGTTCCTGTGTGCTGGATGTGCTGTCATGCACTGATGTGGAGGCAGCAGCCCCTGTGTTCAGCAGTGAAGGAACTACGTGTCCTTGTGGAACATCAGAGCAGTAAAATGTTGTATCTGTAGCAGAAGAGAACCAACAGTTGTTGGTGTGAAACTGCCAGCACTTCTTTTAGAACTGAATATTAACTTTGTAAAGATCTGCTACAGCGTTGCTGTGGCTTCACTGCCCTCCTGTGTGTAGGTAAACAGCCCTTGATTCAAAATTCCCGTGCCTAAGGATCTTAAAGTGCTGGACTGGAAGTCACTGATCTGGGTATATAATCTGAGAAAGTCACTGAATTCTATTGTGTTTCTCTGAGTTCTGCTTTTTCAAATGTTGAAGCAAGCTTGTTATTCTGTGTTCTCCCCTGTGGGATATCACTTAACAGCTTTTGTTTGTTTTTAGAGGGTTCAGCACTGAAAGGAAAATGTAGTGAGAGAAACAAAGAGAAGAGAGCAACCAGACCAGTGCGGAAAGTGCAAAAACTGACACGGCTGTCAAGTCCAGAGTCCAAACAAGGTGACTGTTTCTGCTGTAGAGGGAGGGTTGTCACAGGTCCTTCAGAGATGAGTTTTGTCTCAGGAAAGAAAAACTAAAGCATATTGCTTTAAAAGTCTTCTTAGATGTGCAACAATGCTGTTGTAGTGAGCCTGTACACTGTGCTGCACTGGGGATTGTGTATGGTATTGTTGTTGGTTGGTGGCTGCGTGCACTTTTTTGTGGTTTATTTTAATTTTTTGCCTTTCCACTTGCTGTGTGCACCCTGAGGAAACTGCTGCAGAGTGTAAATTTCTTGTGGGGAGAGGTATCCTTGGGTATCTGTCAGGGCAACGCAGACCAAAAGCAGCAGCAGCTCTGCTCTGGCTCCCGTTTCTGTTCTGCTTGTGATGAGGCTGCTTAGAGCCCCACCAGAGCTCAGTCAGCAGTGCTGAGACAGGGTATTAAAGTCAGTGCCCCTGGGACTGGCCGGGGTGCTCTCCTCCGTCAGGTGAGGGGGGGCTGCAGTCAGAGCTGTTCTCTTAGGTGATTTCTCCGTGGGGAAGCAGAGAACAGGAATGTCATGGGCTGACTGTATGCTCTTATATCCCATCACCGGTCTATGCTCCTGGTCCTTCTCTGGCTGTTGTTCTTCCACGTTTCAAGTTGTTGCTATCCTGCACCTTCAGTTCTGGCTTAACCCACTCCTGGCTTTTTCAGTTGGTGAAAGAATGTAAACACACATTCCTGGCTAGTCTTCCAAATCTTAGTATTTTTAAAGAAATGTTTATTTCTTTTACCAACTGAGAACTTTTTTCCCCCACTGTTGTCTGATAATTCCACTGATTATTAAATACAATTTAAGTCTTTAGAGAAGATGATGTGAGCAGGTTACTATAGAGCAGTGCCTTATAGAAGAAAATAAAATTAAACACGTGTGGAATTCTGTCAGTGCCTCTTAGTTTTCCAGCAGTGTTAATCTTTGATATTAGCAAAAAAAGAATTAGGAAGGCTTCCAGATATGCTTCGTATTTGGTTTTAGTTTTCATACAAAATGAGTAGTTATGGCTGCAATCACACACAGCAATTTCTTTTCTTTAAATATGTGCAATTTTAGGCACCTCTTGTACCCCTCTTAAGATTTTATATTTCTCCGTATGTACAGTGACCCATAATCTGTAAACATTTTGAAGGGCAAAAGAAAGCTGCTTTAAAAATTATTACAAAGGATTTTTAGAGAGTGAATATGTGCTTCTGCACGCTGTCAATCCTGAAGCTGCTCGTGAGTATTTTGTGTAAGCAATACTCATACTTGAAGTGATAAGCGTGGATTTGCTCCCTCCTAGGCTGATCAATCCCTGCTTAAGGAGTCACACTCACTGTCTCACATATTCCTGACAGTTCCGAGGGAGGGAGGAGCTCAGTGCCCAGCCCAGCCCCAGCAATGCCACCCTGTGCCTGAGAGCGTTGTCCCAAGGCTTCCTGAGCTCCAGCAGTCTTGGGGCTGTGACCCCTTCCCTGGGGAGCCTGTGCAGTGCCCAGACACCCTCTGGATGAAGAATCCTTCCCTAATATTCAACCTAACCCTCCCTGACACAAGTTGAGGCCGTTGCCTCAGGCTGGTCAGAGAGGAGATCAGTGCCCTCGGCTCTGCTTCCCCTTGTGGGGCCGTCCCCTGTGCCCTGGAGGCACTCAGCAGCTGTGAGCTGCAGCCCCTCCGTCACACACGGAGCCCCGCTGCGGTAGTGCCGTCAGCGTGTGGAAACGGTGGCCTGAAATCCCGGGAAGGCAGGAGGCAGCTCTAAGTGGCATATCCATGCTAGTCCAGCACCCCCCAGTCACTGCAGTCAGCAACTGCTTACCATGGCCAGGGCTATTAATGGCCACGGCTCGTGTTCTGCCCCGTTGGCGTGTTCCAGTGAAACAGCTGCCGTGGAATGGGAGATGACACTTTACCCTGGCTCTTCAAACACACACAGAACTAACTGAGCACAGCAGGTTCTGCAGGAGAACCCCTTTGGCTGATGCCTCTTTCAAAGAGGCTTGTAGTGACATGTTTCAAGTGACAGCTCTTTTATAAAATACTTGGATAATTTACAGTGCAAGGAGTTCTGTTAGCAGAGGGTTGAATAGTGGGCTGCAGACTTCTAAGGTAAAATAGCAAGAAAAGAAAGGGGTTGGAAACTGAGAACAGGGGTTGCCAAAACAATTATTTTGCCGTCCTGGATTTCACTTGATGTTGTTGGTATCCTGTCTTCAAAGTGCTGTTGGGCCCAGTACAGTCCCTTTTTTGTTTGGCTGTGATCTCATGCTGCAGTGGCTGGGTTTCTTCAGGCAGAGCGCTTGGAGGGAGAGCCTGAAATGGAATTGTTAAAAATCAACTGCGAATTGTATATTCAAGTTAGGTACTTTTCTAGCAGTTAAATACCCCTGCGTGGTCTGATTAATTTATAGATTATTAATTATCAGAATTACCTAATTCAATTTTATTTTTTATGCTGTGTTTTTCTTCAAAGCGCTTTTGAGATCATTACTTTTAAAAAAATTATTAGTAATACTAGAAGTTAGTGGGTTGAAAGGGGAGTTGAATAAACCTATAATTTAAATCCACCCAATACTGTGTAAAGATGCCACCATGACCAGTTGTTACCATTTAATTACAAGTAGGATGATAAAATAATCCCATAACATTTTGGTTGGGTTTCTGTCACATGCAAGGTATTCTGTCCTTGAATTAAGCATCAACTGATAGGGTTTATCCTTAACTGTTTTCAGTGCTGGAACAGAAGTCCCAGCTAAGGGCCAGTGAGTTAGCACTGGTGTACAACATCTGCTGCTTGGGATTTTTTAACCTCCTCACAAGACATGTATCTCACCAGTTAATTATCTGTGAAAACCTTTAAAGTGGTTTTGTTTTCTTTTTCTACCAGAGTATTAGCTAGTATTATTTTAATAGGAAGGCTAAGGAGTTTTTATATCTCACCTTTATTTTTATTCCTCTTATTACGACAATATAGTTGTTTTTTTGTTTTTATTTCTTATTTTCCATATTTGAGTGGTGATGAACAGCTCTAGAAATATTACCCCTGTCCCTAGTAGGGCTTGTTTGTCTATTTTAGACCTGTATAACCCATTCTTCTTTTTAAAATCAGTTTCTGTAGGGCTTTAATTTGCTGTGGGGTGTTTGGGGTGTTGCACTGCCTGGCGTGTAGGTGTGTGAGGCAGCTGTGCAGTGTCCTCCTGGGACATCTGTTGCCTTCTCCAGCCACCCAGAAACAGAGACTGGACAGGAGTCAGGGAATAAAGGCAGGGATTTATTTGAGAGGGCTTCAAGGCACACCCTGGCGAGCCAGAGGCTGCTTCCATTAAATGGACCCCAAGATGGACAACAGGTCACGAGGTCTTCACACTGTTATAGGTTTGGTCCATTTGCATATCAGCATAAATTCCCCAATTAAAACTTTAGCTCTCTTCCATTTCTCCCCCTCTCTCCTGGTCCCAGTTTCCACCTTTAGGCCTGGGACAGCCCGAGTGTCCTTGCACAGCTCAGAGCAGCTTTGTTGTGTCTGTCTGGCCTAAGAGAGCAGCTCACGAGCTGTGAGAGACTCCAGAGTCACACACTGGGCAATGCAGGATTGGAAAATACAGAAGTTAAAACCCAAGGCATCACATCAGTGTTCTGAGTGTGTCCCTGCAGCTGTACCCCCAAAAGGGACTGTACTGGGCCACAGCAGAACCAAATGGTACAGAAATGATGAATGGCTGTGAGGAATGCTTCTTTCTGATACCATGGCAAATCCTCCAGTGCTTGACCTTTATTTATTCCTCATTTTGCAGGTGGAAACTATGTGATAAGTGCATCCTCCTGGCGGGAGGGACAAAAGCTGGTAAAAAAGATCCTGGGTCCAGCTCCCAGAATAGAACAGGACAGAAGAGCTGTATCCAGTGACAGAACAGGCCGAGAGAGAGCTGCCAAGTCTGGTAAGTTGTTCTTTTATCACTGGACTGACTTCATTTTACTTTATTATATAACACTGCACATCTGCAGACTAAAGCAGACTTCTGAGATAGAATGTTCTGAGACAGAAGGTTCTTACCAAAATTACTCTGATTTTTAACCTGGAATTTGAGGGAGGTGGCGGGGAAATTTTGCTCACAGCCATGGCTGGGATGCATAACCTCTGTTCCTGGGTGCATTATGGACTTTTTTTCATGTCATGGTCCCTGCACATGGGACGTGAAAGGTGGCACGTGCTTCAGGGGTGCTTGGGGTATGTGGAAAACATGAGATACAGGCTGCAACCAGAAAAATGGATGGCTGCAATCTGTCTTTGCCTCCTGAAGCCAGTGGGGAAAGGAATGGCTAGCAGTGGTCCACAGGCCAGATGGATTTTCCAGGTGTGCTGTATGTAATCCATAAGCTATGTCTGAGCATCCCAGTGTAACAGGAATTGTGGTTCTTGCAGATACAGTATGATGTCGTCCATGTGCATCATAAATATTCATTGATTCCTCCACCAGCCCTTCTCAGAATTTATCCAAAATCTCAGACAGGGCAAATAAGGCGTGCTGGTCACTGCTGTGCTGCTTACACCTGTGAGGTGGTGAGGCTGGTCAGAGCAGAAGTGGTGTGGGCTCAGTCTAAGCAAAGGCTGTCACATCCAGACCACGACACTGAATGAAGCCAAGACCTGTTTACAGCGAGGTCTGCCCTCCTCCCTCAGCCTTCGTTTTGCAGCTGTTTTCCAAATTTGATTGTTACCTGAAATATTTGACATCTCATTCCTCAGCAGGCTGCATTGGGAGGACGGGTTCTGATTCCAGACTGGATGTTCCTCGTAAAAGCTCCTCAAGAAGTTCCGAAAGGTCAAGAAGTCGAGTACGGTCTGAGACCAATCTGAGGAAACTGGAAGCTGCTCTTCCAGGTGATAACCAAGAAGATCACGCCTCTGTAAAGAAGGACTTCCTGCCCGTGGAGATACGTGGAATTCTCGATGACCTGCAGTTGGATTCCATGAGTACCAAGCAAGAGGCAGATGTGGAAAAGCAGAATGAAAAATCTGTTTTGCCTGCTCAGAACGTGAGGAGCCACAGTCCAACCAAAAGGAAACCGGACAAGGTAGCTGCCAGTGAGGAGCCTCAGG
>VYZQ01008445.1:19685-31193 GCA_013400655.1 Mystacornis crossleyi
GATATAATTTATTGATACGAAGCAGTGAGTTAACAAAATCTAATATTAATTAGACAAAGGTTTAACAAGATTTGATGGCAAGGTACACTCAACTATTTACTGCATAGAGAACAGGGTCAGATAAAACTGTCAGGGAGTACCACTCATCGAGTCGTGGTTCTGAAAGGATGCCCTTGGTTTTTAAACTCCATCTCAGACAGGCATCTAGGTGTAGCTGGATCCAGTACCAGACCCAAAGCTGGTCAAGGTTTATGTCTAAAAAATTACAGGAGCATTTTCAATCCTTTATATAACTTAGTTAAGATTTAAAAATTTAGCATCCTATTAATCACTCACTGGGAATCTGTTGTGGCAGGGAATCTCTCAGCCTCGGGGTGTAATCTTGAGAGGCATCCCTAGTCAAAGGGACATCCTGGTGTGAGGCCCAGGGCTGTGCAGGAGAGCTCGACAGGCCCAGGCTGTCCACTATTTACAAAGTAATGATTCACTTATATTTGCATACCTACAAGAGGTCTGGATCATTGTTTCCAGACAGCTCCTGGAAATGTTGTCATTGGTTTCCCAAAGTTCAGAGTAACCGGATGCAGCCATCACAGATCCCACTGGCGGTCATGGCTGAAGACATGACCTTTTAAAGAATTGCGTAGTGTTTCATTTCTAGCATATTGCACCAAGAGATGTTTATATTTTCTTTTATGTGTATATATATATAAATTTGCTTACTTGTCCTCTACAGTATGTCATAGTACTTCATTACAAAGAAAATGTAACATTATGTGACTCACATATTTGAGTTTGTGAACATCAACAAAGGTTAAGGATGAGTTAATGATATCTGCTCTCCAGTTCTGTAGCCTCTCTCATCGCTGGAACTCCTGTAGGAGTGTAGGACTTGTTCATTCAGCCTGTGAGAATGGTAGGTGTCATTAATGTTCACTTTACCTACCTCTGAAATACAGCAAGTACTGAAGAAAACACATGACCGTAACATAACAAATTAAAGCAGAAAGTCTAGAAGAATAGCGCAATCAGTTGAAACCCAAGGAAATATAGGTAGACAGAACCTATTTACTCAAGCTGGAATGAAGCCATGACAGCAGGAACTAGTCTAATGAAGCGTACAATGGGATCTTAAGTTTCCTGATTCTCTGAGGTCATACAAATGATGACGTATCAAGTGGCACTAAACACCTTGCCCCCAAGGGACGGAGAGAAAGCTAGTGTCTGCTACCAAAATGCAATGTCAAGCATAGGCCAAAGAGCATTAGAATCTTATGGTTCTTACCTTGAGCAGACCAGATTTCACTATTCCATTCTTATTAATATATCTCAGTAGCTTTGAGTCATCTATAAATATTACAGTGTGTCAGGAACTGCATTAACTCTTAAGGATGGAATTCATCACATCTGACTTCAGCCATTTGAAGTTTTGTCACCTAGATTTAACTCTTTGTTCAGGAGAATCATCTTTCTCCCTCTCTCCCGATCATCCCTCATTAGCTGAACACCTCACTAGATAACTAAATTCTTATTTATCTTAATTATCTTAGATGGCTAACCTCAGAAGAAAGGAACTACCTGCTGAGGGACTGACCTCTCCTGAAGGCCTTTCAATTGAAATATTAAAATAAAAATTAAAAAAAACCCACCAGAACCAGAACAAACAAACAAACAAACAAACAAACAAAAGAAAAAAAATGTATAAAGAAAAGGTAAGAAGTCTAGAGTACCAAATGTCTTACTTCAAGATAACTTTTGTGAACCTTAGAAAAGTTTGGATTACACTTTACCTTGCCAATAGACAGTTTTGTATTTTGACTGTTTCAGTTTTATTTTGTAGGGATTGAGAGAAGGGTGTGTTTCCATAGTTAATCTTGTTTAAAAGGACAGCTTTTTTGTTCCTAATAACTTCATTTTTAATAGTGCCTCACACTGGAAACAAATCATGCTCGGTGTGTATGTGTCCTGGAAATCATAGTCTCAGGAGCATGTTGTTTGGTATTTTATGTAAGAACACAAGTCTGTCTCAATTCTGTGCTCACTGTACAGAAATATGGGGAAAAAAACAACAAAAAAAGCATGGTTAAATCTAATGTTCATTCTTGTAAAAAACATTTTTATAGGAAGACATGTCAAAAAATAAATGGGCATGATAACTATTTGTTACCATTTGATACTCATTCCTTGAAATATGATTCAAGAGCAGAATGAGGATACATGCGCTGCTGATGCTCAGACTGCATTTGCTGGAAAAGTTATGTCAGATTTCATAAGAAGTGAAAATATTTCAGCATACAATGCAAAGTGAAATACATGGGAAGAAGGATTCCCAATTTTATACCTAAACTTCTCACTACTTTAAAAAATATTAACTTTAAGTTACGATATATTAGCAAGATATTAGGCTTATTGATAGTTATATGCAAATGCCATCTGGAAAGGAATGGTGCCTGAGAGGATACATATTTTGAAGGGTCATATATCCTTGCCCTCTACTTGTTTTTGTTACGTAGATACTTGGTTTTTGCTGCCAACCTAAAATTTTAGGCTAGATGGACCTTCAGTCTTGCCCCTTTGTATATTAAGAACTTACGCCTATTCTGTGTCTTCTGTATCTGAATCACTATATACATTCAGTTCTGAAAAATCTGGAAAGTAAATGAAACTATTTTCTTGTGCAAGTAGCCACAAAGCAAGTGAACCTAACTGCAGATGTTTCACATACCTTTGAAATTATTATATGTGAAGATTAAAAATTAATAAATATTATATTGATAACATGAAAACAAGAAAGAAAACCCTAAAAAAATTAAGAAACAATTAAGCTAAGAACATCTGAAGCTAAAAAAAATTTAATTTTTGCCAAAAACCCTGTCTGCAATTCAAAGAATACAAAAGTCATCTCATTAGTGATGATATATCTGTTCTAAACCTTTACTTGCAGTGTAACTCCTGCATTAAAATAGAATGTGTTCTAAAAATTTTGTTGCAGACAGACATTTTTGTCCAACTAATCGGGAAGTATTCTCGAAATGTAGTTCTCTCTCTGTGACCTTGAACATTAAAGAATTTGGTGTAAGATAAATGGAGCAAGAATGGGTAAACAATCTTAGCAATTATATAACAATAAATGAAGAATGACAGTTCAGTGTTATGATAAGAGTCTCTGGGGCACTTCTTTATTTGCTTGGTTGTTTAATACAAACATCTGCATGATAAATACTGTGTGCATATGGACAGCTTTTGTTCAGAAATTTTCTATACTAGAGAGCAATTCACATATTTACGAACTAAAAGAAAAGATTTAATAAAAATGTTTTAATTATAAAATATATAAAGATGTAAAATAAAGCAGCATTGCAAACACAGAATACATCCAAATACCACAAAATGCCATTTGCTGTAATGTTAATCAGTTAGTTATGAGAAATATTTCCTATTTTTTACTTTATTTATTGCCATAAAAGTGGGTCTGCAAAAAAGATAGGTAAAAATGCTTAACCATTATGATGGCATTTAGACTGCTCAGCAACAGTTTTGACATCTAAAGTTTCTTAACTTTTTCTAATTGAATACATTTAATGGGATGCCAAATGTTCTCCACGTCATTTACAAACAAGGAAATTAGACAATCCAGAGGATGATTCAGCTCACTAAATAATCCTTTTTAGGTTTCCACTGATTATGGAAAAAGTGACCATGCTCCCAGGTTTGGTGCTTCAGTGAGGCACATAAACTTCAGTAGGGTACACCTATAATTCTTTTGTGCACTTGCCTTTAAGCATAGGTGGCAGCACATTTTTAAAAGGCAAGCTACAATTCTCAGATGTGCGGATATACCAAAAAAAGCATCAGAGAGAGCCAAGATCCACAAAATACATATGATTATAGTGTGCATCAATTTCTAATGCATTTTGACCTTCTATGTTTTTGCAACTCTGTTCCTGGTACAGAGATACTGGCTTTTTAGTAGGGACAGAGCTTCATAACAAGCATTTTAAAATGATGGGTTACTGGAGGTTGGTGAGCTACTTACTGCATTATACAGAGTTGTGACGTTTTCTTCTTTGGGTTTTTGTTTTGGTTTGGGTTTGGGGTTTTGTTGTTGTTGTTGTTTGGTTGGGTAGGGTTTGTTTTGTTTTGTTTGGAATTTTCATTTTATTATTTCCTTTGAATAATATTTCCTTTGTATTTTGAATATATTGGAAATATGGATGCAGTTCATTGGCACTTCATACAGCAGGATCTGGAAAGGAGATGTATGTCAAAGAGGCTGAAGATAGACAAGGAGAAATAAAGGAGAGGAAAATAACCAAGTCTATAATGGAAAAATGAAATCCAGTCGGGACTAGGAAGGCAAGTAGACAGGGGTGGGAACATCAAATAAGAAACCATGCAACCTTGTCCCATTCTGATACGGTATTTAATTACGGACCTTTTTTTCTACTATACCTCCACCTCATTCAGGCTTAAGGACAGTGGCTCAGGAAACTGCAGCTATTCCATGATTTGTTTCATCCTCATTGCTCAGTGTGTGTCCCTAGGTGTTATTTACTGCATGCTATTGAAACCCCTTTTTGTATACAGAATTATTAATTTCCTCATAGACTCATTCCAACCTTCACTTCAGCTGATTCAGCCCTTAGCAATATTCAGTCCCTGCGCATTAACTAAAATGTACCTTCTGATTTACTCTTTTCCCAGCTCTCCCCCTCAAATCATTCTTCCAGCCCCACTAAATAGTTCACAGAGAATGGAGCTGCTGACTCCCAAGGCTGTAAAGGAGTGAGCCTCTTTATTTTATTAATGCTCACTAATGGGTTTATTAATGCTCAGTAGGTATTTAATTTCATTGGTTTATGTTTCCTCTTAAGAGCACACACTCTGTCCTCCCGTGCTGTGCTGTATTTTGTATTGACTGGCTAGTGGAGAAGTTCATTTGTCCTGTGCCATTACTGCCATCTGCCTTGTCAGGCCTTTCTTGAAAATGAAACTGTGTCTCAACAACTTTGCCCTTGGTTAAATAAATAAGCCATAACTGTAGCTGTAACATCATTATCTGAGTATGAGTCTGAAGGTCTAGCAATTTATTATGGTGAGGCAGCCATTACATTGCAGCTTCACTTTATTGTATTCACCTTGCTGCATAACAGCATCTGCGCAGCACTTGTGGGGGTACTTGGAAAAGGCTCTTCAACTCTACAACTGCAAATCTATTCTAAGATTCTTTCCCTCCCACACAAACACCCCTTTAGTCTTTCTTGCTTTCATAATCTCTGTCCTTGGACTCTGTTTTGCCTGTTGGAGCTCCTTCCTGCTCACTAACTTTTAAACAGAAAGCACTGAAAGATACCAAATGTGCTATGTGCAGTGACAACACAGATGGTATTTCTGAAAAGAGAAATTAGGGGTGGAAGACTGTAACAGCCATCTAGTACCAGCATTACTTAGAAGAAGAGGAAACACATTCTCAACTGATGCAATTATGATAGCTTCAAGTCAATTAATCTTTAAATTATTAATATTTTATCTGTATTGTCAAGCTTAATTGTAGGATTCAAAGTCCTTGAGAAGTAACAGCAAATAGTAATAATAACATTGCATTTCATTTCCATGCACCATATGTTGACCTAATGCTGTACAACGCAGATACAGTGAGATTTCTTGACAGCATCATATTTCTAATTCTGTGCACAAATTATTTTATTCACAGTCTTGCCTCTACCTTACAACAAAACTAACTGACAAAAATTACCATCTGAACAAAATGAAGGTGGCACTGTATATCCTTTGGGAAGTTTGTGCCTAGGTAAATACCAGACTCTGAAAATGAGGGAGACCAGAGTTATGCACATGGTAACTCAAGCCTAGTTGTTGTCTTTGGGCAAAGTCACAATACACATATAATACTCACAGTCATTCATCTCTTGCAGATGGTGTGAACACTGGGGGTTTAAGTCACATTTACTTTTGAAGAGTCCTTATACCATCATTTTTCTAGGCTGAATTTGTGTTGAGGTAAGCAACATTCCACACCATGCAGGAGTATCAGACTTCTGGCAAATGCATTTTAACACTGAATTTCCTTTATGAAAACAAACCACACCCCCCCCCCGCCAAACAGCCCCCAAACAAACAAACAAACAAACAAAGCATCCTCTTCCCAAAACCAAACCAGAGATTAAACTGATAATACTTTTAATGAATTTCATGAGTTATTTGGATTTCTTTTGGGGGTTTCTTTGATTAGTCCAGTGAAAGAGACTTGCAAAATTATACTGAAATATTAATTCCTTATCAAAATCTCTTGATAATACTCAGAATGAATTAACAGAAATATTATACATTGGTATAATCAAGAAAAGTAAAAAACAAGAAACTGTAAACAGAGGGAAAGTCAGTGTTAGAAATCTTCTTTTTATGGGCTTTGAAAATAATGTGTCCATATGTGGCTATGGCTCAACAGTGAATAGTATGGTTTCTTGAACTAGAGAAATTGTCTTAGATCTGTGCTAAATACACCTTCAGCTAGTATTTTTAGGTTTGAAAATTTAAGCCAATCTCTTCTAAGTAAAATCATGTGCTGAAAAGTATGTGGTTTTTTTCTCTCAGTATTCCTGCTTATCTGTTTTAATAAAATAATGCAACTTGTTCTAGGCACTTTGTCATCCTTTGTAGTTTCTCAGAAAGAGGTTTTCTTTGCCTCACCTTTTCCACAGATATTTACATTTCTGAATATACAATTAACATTATGACTATCTTTTCTTCTTTGCCTCATTTATTTGCCCTGTAGAATTCTCTTCTGATTTAGGTATGTTTTGTAATCAGCTGCCACTATCTTTACCATTTCTTTGCTCCAACATCTTTCATGTCAAACTGAAAACATATATGCTTTACAATACTCACTCTATTTTACATCTTTTTATATTTTGATTTTTTTTATCATTACTGGATGCTTTGTCATACTGTCTGTATTGAGGTTTTTTTGGTCAATGATATCCACTTTCTTCCCAGAAGCAAATTCTATACCTTATTCTTTAATAAAATTACTCTGTTGGAAGTAATTTTTTGTTTCATGATTATTTTCTAATTGCAAGTACCTCATCTTTTTTTTCCTGGCTGGCTGCCTTCCACCTTGTTAAATTTACTCTTATTGAAATATAGTCCTTTTCATTTCTATTACTGTGTTTGACTCCTGTTTTTTCCACTGTCTAACTGTTCTTTAGATTTGTTCTTCACCAAATCTTTTTTCTTTCTCTCCATCCATTAAAGAATTATCTCCATTGTGCCACATGAAAATATCAACCATATTCCTCCATATATTTATGCTTCAAGACAAGTTTGGCATTATTGAAACAAAGATGGTAATATCTCTCTGTCTCTCTACTCCTACCAGTTTCATGTTTTCTGCAGATCTGCTGATGTACTCTCTTCTGATGCTCAGGTTTTTAGTGAGACTGAAGAGAATCCAGTCCAGTATTAATACCTAAAGGATGCCCAGGTACTGAAACGAGACTGATCACCTTCCCTAGATTCTCCTTGTTGCCACTCCTGTAGATTACTCTGTGATATTTCCATTTTTGAAGACATCAAGATACTTTTACCTTTCAAAGACAGGAGAGAGTAGTGTTGTTATGATGTCAGCAAAGTCCTTCAAAGCCCATGTCTTTATCCCATCAGATGCATGTCAGGGAAAATGTGCCATTTAGATGTCCAATTGATTGAAAATTCCAAGATTTTTATTGCCATTGCTTTATTGCCAGCTCTTTGTACTCAACCCACAGTACTTTATCATATTTTTTTCATTCTTACAATCTTGCAGTTTTTTATTTATTTAAGCTTCACAGGTAAAAGATGACTAAGCAATTAAATATTTTTGTCTGCTATTGTTACACTTAGCTTCTAAGCAAGAGGAAGGCAGGAGCCTCCCTTGGAATGGAAAATGTAACCCTCTTCCCTCTGAATTATTATGATTTTGAAATTAAGGGGCTTTCCGGCAAAGATATTAGAAATAGGAATAACAGTTCTTTACTAACATATATATATATGTAACAGACAACAATATATAATTTTTTTTTTTGCAATAATCTGGTTACTATTTGTGGTAAAAACTAAAAACGTATGAGATGTCAGTAGCCTGCATTCTTAGTCCTAAATTAACCTAGAGTTCTGTCAATTCACATGCATGTGAGTGTGGCATTGATTATTTTGCTCTTATTATTAATAAGAGAATATTTTAAAAACGTAGATTATGGTATTTTCTCTTATGTAAGAAGGTCAAATAGTATATAAGAATAGGAAAATATTAGTCTTATTGAATCCTGAAAATATTGGGAATATGGTTACCTAGAGAAGTTTTGAATAACAAAGCCTTGAAAAATAAATCAGGACAAACCAAGAAAACCAGGGTTAGTTTAAAATCTTTTCTGAATTTTCATTCTACATGAAATTTCCAAATTGTTGTTTCTTGTGTAACAAGAAAAAAAGTGTGGCATAGAATTACATGTTTTTTTTTTTTAAATCTGGTGATGGGTATGCCAAAATGCCAGCATAAACTAGTCAGAAATCTGTTGATCACAGAAAGTAACTCTAAAACTTCTGTCTGAGTCATAGATGTCCAGACTACAACTGTGGTAAATAGAGTTTCATTTTATAAATGGAATTATCAACATTACCAGTATTTCTGCCTACCTAAATGTAAAATTTAAAATGTGTATAAAATTACTTTTTTTAACATATTTGGTGTCACATTGCTAAAAGCATGACACAAAGCTTCTGAACGTAAAAATCACTGTTTCTTAGAACGAAACTAGGAAATAAAAATAATTAGTTACTGAAAAAGTAGATTTCATTCTCAGTTTGCCTTCATAACTACAAATAAAGTAGGTATAGTTGGCATACAGACTTTTATAAGAAAAGAAGATATTCTCATTTATTTAGTTGACATATATCACTAAATTAAAAATCTTGAAGAAAAATATACTTTATTTATATATTTTTTCCAAATAAAATCATGGTTTAATCATTTAAAAAATAAAATTATTTGCATAATTGCTAGTTCCTGCAAAGTCCATTTTAAGAAGTTATTATTTCAGCAGTTTTTTCTTAGATTTCTGTTTTTTAATTGCTTATATGAAATAGGCTTATGAGTCTCTAACTTTAGCTAAAACTCAAAATTATCTTACTAAGTGAATACAAATTTTTTGTCATCCCTGAAGCTGAAAAAATATAGAAATTAGTTCACTTTACTGCTATACTGAACCACTATTCAGCCATTTGTCTATCAAAAATACAGGAAGGTAGATAACCACAAGGACATAATGTGAAACTATCTTAATCACAGGAAACATTTTTAATAGCACTTATTTTCTCTTCTGGGCCAAACAAAGGTAATTCCAACGATCCTCAAAACATTCTATTATGTGAAGGTCTTTGCCCCTAAACCTAATCCTAGTCCTTGCCACTTAGTTAGATTTTATGATTTTAAGATGAAGGGATGACTTAAAAAAATCCCAGCATGTCCTGTTTAAATGCACAAGCCATGCAGACACCTAGAAAAAAAGGTTGGAGGATTTCTGCTATCATGAAACATCAGTAGCATAACTAACTTTGATAAACTGACTCTTTTTGAGACTTATATCCTACTGAAAGCTACTGAATTGCTGAAATTAGACATTCCATAAAAGTCTTCCTGAACATTTGGTCAGAAATGATGAATTCCTAGCTTATCTTTATGGGTAAAGTATACAAAACACCTTCTCCAAGGAAAGAGTTTTCTTCACTGCAAAATGGTACACTTTAAGTCTCATTCTTTTATTACAACTAAAAAAGACTTCTAGAACTCAAAGTCATGAAATCATAGAAATTTGACCATTAATGGGAATGAAAAGTAATCATAAAAGGGATAAAACCCACCAGATTTTGGTTCTTGGCCAAAATACACATCTTGATAAAAACATTGTACTGGGATTATTTTGGTGGTGGTGGTGGTTCGTTGGTTGGTTTGGAGTTTTTTTATCCCCACATTTTTTTTCACTTATGATTTTATTTTTTGCTATGATTATCCATTCCAGGGACAGAACATCTCCCAGGTAAGGTGTCAATAACAAAACTTATTACTAATTTTTGTATTTATTTTGATGGGTCTTTGAAAATTATATTTTAATGGGGTTTTTTTGTTAATTATGATCATAGGATTTCTATAATATGCATTTGTCGCTGTTGTATTGGGGACAGTCATAAAGGCGACATGAACTCAGGATGTGAAAAGGTGTTTATTAAGAAAAAAAAACACTCTCTTTATAGACAGGTTCACTCCCAGTGGGACATGGTTATTGGTTCTTGGATGAACATCCCTTTAACATAATTGGTTAGCTACAAAAACATCCATGAATAACAAGTTGCAAAGAACAAGATTAAAAAAACAGCAGGTGCAGATTTGTTTGCATTCTTTCAATGAGATTTCTCGCAGCATCCAGCTCAGAGTCTGAGAGAGTTTTACCTTTCCACAAACACTGGCTGGAAGCTGGAAAATTGCTCTCTGACCAAGCTTTCAGCATCCACATACATTTAGCCAATGAATGTTAGGTATCCAAACTAGGCCAGTTGGCTATTTTTATGGTTAAAATTTTATGATTTATCAATCCCAGTTATCTACTTCCATGGCTCCAAGAATTACCTGGATGTTGCTTATACTATTAATATCCTGTTTCTGAAACTAAAACTGCTTAAGAATACACAACAGTGAAACTAGAATCGACTTGGTTCTCTAGATGAAAAATCATTAACTTTTCATTAAACACACTGTTTCTAGTAGAAACACATTTTCAGATACATTATAAGATCATTTGCTGTACCTTCCTTTTAAAGTGACAATTTTCTGTACTCAAATAATCCTCCCCCTCCCTGTCCAGCTATTTTCTCATTTCCAGCTCCTCTATTACTCTCTAAAGGCATGAGTATGCCACTGCACTGTTAATTGTTATCTCATTTTTTCCTCAAATCATCAGAAACATCTACTTCTTGCACTAGGGTATCTTAAAGCTCTCCACCAGAGAAAGAACTTTTTAAGAAGACTGTGTGGCTATGGGTGTTTTGTTTTGTTTTGTTTCTCCAAAAATCATTCGCTTTCTCTCTTATCTGAATTAAGCTTGATCCTTTTAAAACACTTAAAAAACTTAAATTTAACTGAAAACATCATCATCCAGTAGTTTTACCTTTGATACACAGGTGTCATGGGTTGACACACCTTCCTGCTCTTCAGGTTTTTTCTTCCTTTTGGCTCTGTTTCCTGGAGGAAGTGGTTTGCAGCAACAGGTGCTGTAATTTCCTCCAAAACTGGACAGAACCAATCAATTAACTAATTTGAATATTGACAGCTCTCTTGAGCCGCTTAGAGAAGGGGTATGCCCCGTGAATTCAGATTTAAAAGGGGAGTGGGAGGGAATCTCTCTCTCTTGCTCTTCTGGCAAAGACAGAGGTAACAGGGCCCGCTCAGCCCCCTTGGGG
>VYZQ01008446.1:9341-21414 GCA_013400655.1 Mystacornis crossleyi
AAGCATAAAAAACCCTTGTGTCTGTATAAAAACTCAGCAATAGCTAAAATATCCCTGTGTTATCAACACAATTTCCAGAACCAATCCAAAGTAACACTATAGTAAACAATGTAAAGGATATTGACTTTATCCTAAAACCAGTACATAAAGACAAATGCCAAAAAACCAGTCACAACAAAGGAAATTCAAACTGCACATTAGGAAGCTGAATGCTTAACTGCAATCACAGTTGTTCAGTAGAACAGAGAAAGTATGGAATCTCCCTCCCTGAAGATTTTTAAAACGCCACTAGCGAAGTTGTGAACACTTATTTAAGGTTTTAAATTATCCTTCCTTCAAGTGGGAGCTTAGTTGTAAACAATCACCAGATGTTCCTTCCAACCTTTTTTTTTTTCTTCCTGTGATTCTGTGATCTCTCTCCACATATAATACTTAAACTTAGAAGCCTTTAAAATGCAGGGCATTCATATCCAGTAGTCAGTTTTTTCCTTGTCTGAAAAATATCTGTGTCATGCCGGACTAAGTTTAAAGTTAGCAGTTATCTTTCTCTAAGGATGTAAATTAATTGACACCAATTAAGTCAGTTGGTGAGATTAACCAAAATGCTCCTCTAAGTGCATGTGGCAGACTGTGTGTTATGGATAATTATACTGGATCTGACTGAGCTGGAGTTCATTTTTCCACAGCAGCTCTTAAAGCTCTGTGCTTTGCATTGGTAGCCGGAAAGGTGTTGGTAACACCCTAGTGTTTTGGCTCCTGCTGAACAGTTCTGTCTCCTCAGCATTCTGCAGCCCACAAGTAGGATGGGGGTGGGCAAAACCCTGGAAGGGGACACAACTTGAATGTCAATTTCTCACAACGAATGACCAAAAGTGAGAAAAAGGATATTCCACAGAATGTGATGTCAGCTCAGACATAAAAGCTATGAAAAGGAGAAGGAAGGGGGATGCATTTGTTATTTACCATATTTGCCTTCCTGAGCAACCATTACGAATGCTGAAGCCCTTCTTCCCAGGAAGTAGCCAGGCATTGCTTGCAGATGGGAAGTAGAGAATAAAATCTCTTTTTTTTNTTTTGTTTATCTGTTGTTTTTTTTTTTTTGTTTTTTTTTTCCCTTGTCTTGCACATACACAACTGCCTGCTTTTTCTTCAGTAAACTGCCTTCTCTCAACCTACGAGTTGCTTTCCATCTTATTTTCTCTCCCCTGTCCAGCTGAGAAGGGGGAGTGATAGAGCGGCTTGGCGGACATGTGGTACTCAGCCAAGGTCAGTCCTCTACAATAATCTCTCTTCTACCGCTCAGCATAATCAATCTGTAGACATACACACAGAGGGTTGTCTCCTGATAGAGGTATGAATTAGGAGATATTAATTCCCATCTCTATAGTAAATGAAACTGTACTTATCAAAAACGTAATTCTGAATTTGGTTCAAACTACAGAGAAATTTTTATCACAAATTACTTCACAGACATATGCTCGAAATCCTTTCTCTTTTCAATCACAATAATACTATAACCCTTAGCGTTTTCTCACAAAATTTGACTTGATATTTCATCTATGTACTTCGTTGTCTCCAGTGCAATTAAGTCCTTCCTAGTGTCTACCCCAAATAACCCAGAAAAGAGGTGATGTATGTTTTTTGGATGTATTTTTTGCTTTAACCTTGGTCTTAACATTTACTGCTTCCTCTCTCTTTCCCCCCAAACTGTATTCAAGATGTGTCAATAAACCAAAAACAGATTAAGAGACTTTTTGCTCATTACCTAAATCTCAGTTTTCTAGTCCTTTAATTAAGGGCTAGTCATGGCTGTTAAATGCATGTGTTTCTTTGTAGAAACTTTTTTACTAATGACTTCAAGATGACTGTTTAGAAATGTATTATTAACTAATTATGAACATAAAAAATTGTGCTAAGTTGATATTTTAAAATTATTTTGAATGAAGAGAAATTGACTAGATTGTCCAGAGATTAGAAAAAACGAATGCATAAAATCCTGGATTTAAAATAATTTAAAAAACAACAAAGAAAAACATCAAAAACTTTCTATACTTAAAAATCTATTTGAATTTAATGCAAAATTTCTGTAGAAGGTGCAGAATATTCTGAATACATATACATTTTTAAATGACTTTAAAATAATTGAAACAAAAATTTTCCCCTGAAAAAATTATTGGTGCTGAAATTAGCATAAGCTTGTGCTGCAAGGTGCTCTTTTAAATCTCTGGATTTAAAAGGTGCTGAGACCACATTAGGGTCGTGGCTACCTACATTTCTTTCTCTTTTTTATTTTCCTTTCTCTTCCTCTTCCTCTTCTCCTCGCTTTTTCTTCTTGAAGTACACTATGAGCTGGACCAAGAAAAATTCCAGTCAATGCCTTGCTAAATCCCTTGTTGCATCTGAACAAGTTAAAGTTTGTGCCAAGTGCCTTATTCCATTGGAATGTTCCAAAGTTGCCAAGTAAAAGCAGGTTTTTTAACTTCCTGAGACTTTTGTTGTTTCTCCTATGTACTGCCTAGGGTAACTACAACTACTTTCCCCTGAACCCACCAACCAGACTGGGGCATTACACAGCCCATGTAGTGCTGTGGTTTAGATTTATGACCAAAAGAGTTTTGATAGTAATTGTGGGGGTTTCCCACCCTGTGGGCACCCCCCTTCTCCCCCTGGGAAGATCGGACCCTGGTGGGGGGGAGCATGCCCTGGGCACACAGATTTCTCTCTCTGTTATGCTAATGTACCCAAGTCCTCTTCCCTATTGGTCCCGAATGTTTCCCCCGCCCCAGTGATTCTAGCTTTACACTGGAGTTTTCCCATGAGTCTCGTCTTTTGCTCCCAGCCTGGCAGGGCACTGGGTTGAAAAATAAACACCTCTGAAAAAACCTACGCAAGGATCATTCCCTATTCTTTCCCACTGGCACAATTGTCTTCTGGAAGGTTGCACCTGACTGCAAAAAGCAATGTTTTGACTTTCACAGGGCAGTGCTTATGCATCATCAAGGCCTTCTCTGTTTCCTGCTCTGGCCAGTCAGTGAGTAGGCAGGAGTTGCACAAGAGTTGGGAAGAGACACAACTGGGTGAGCTGACCCAAAGTGACCAAATGCATGCAATGAAACCCCATGCTCAGCAGTAAATCTATGGGAATTTTTCAAAGGTAGCCTTTGCTCATTTACTGGCTGGGCATTGAACTCCTAGTGATGAGAATTTTTTTTTTTTTTCCTCACTTGATAATTTGTTTGATTCTTTTTTTCCCCTTCAGTTAAACTCTCTTGACCCATGAATTTTATCACTTTTTTCATTCTGATTCTTCCCCTGATCCTGATGAGGGAATAGTGAGCGAGCAACTGTTTAGAGGTTTATTTGCCAATCACAGACAGCAAAAGATTGGTCATTAACTAGCTATGCAATTTTTTTATTTAAAATAATCCATAGAAATTGACTTGGTTTAATTGAATTACATAGCTGAGTAACCAAGAGTGGGATATAATAATTTATTAACAAAATAATAAGATTTGGCTATACTACATACTGAATACTGCAGGTAAGCTTTGGATAAACCATGTCTCTTTGGTGAGGGAAACATTTCCATGAGAAAAAACTTTATTAGTGTTCAGTTCAGATCCAATATCTCTACTGATAATGCACAAAATAAATTTCCTCTGGTTGGACCAACTATTAGGACACTGGTAAGTAACTGGGAATTGTGTAATTTGTTAAACTTGACAGACATCTTCTGTAAACTGTTGGAAACAATTAAGTATTTGGATTGTCTTACCATAGCTAGCAAGAGGAGATACACTAACCCGTATTAAATGTATCCATTTTCAGTTCCTGATGGGTTGATTCTAATGACTGTACATACTCTTAAGGTCTTTAGGCTAAAGTTAAAGAAGGTAATAAAAATCACCCCTACAATATATTTATTTTGGTATTATTTAAGATTTTTTTTAAATTTGATTGTTATAGGATTCTTTTATGTTTGAGATAGAAAATTTTATTTGATATTAAGCCAAATTCCATAGAGATTAAAAATCACTTTTAACATGAACAAAGGCAAGTAAATTTTATAGTTTGATAAAAAAACTGCCTCTACAAATTTTTTTTTTTGTTGTTGTTATCTGTTGATGGATCTTGAAGCCTGATGGCATTATGCTTGTTTTATAACTTTTATCTTTTTGCTAGACAAATTTTCTTCATAATGTGCGAAGATAGTCAATCTTGGATGATGCAAGGATCTGAGATAGAACTGTACTGAAATAAAAGTAAATATAGAACCAAATCAATCTTTCATTTGAAGAAAAACATGCAATGAATAAAGGACTTCAAATAGCCACATTTTTTGATGCATTTTTATGCATTTGAGTGAAATATTTTTCAGAAGATGTGGGTTTTTTAGATTTTGGTCTGCGTATATATGTTGTGCTTTATACAGGGGTGTATAGTTTGAGATTCAGTCTGATATATTTCTAAAAACATCAGCTCTGAGGCAGGAAATACCCAACATACTTCATTGTGGGAAAACACAGATTAGTTAAACAAACTATTTATTTTACATAAAACTAAATGTCATCTATCAAGTATGTTTATGCCATGAACGAATCTGACATGAACAAATCCGCTGCCTGTGGTGACGTTTATAATAAAAATGTCTTTGGAACAACTTGCTTGCCACTCCTGTTCTTAGCTGTGGTGTAGAGTGGAATGTGATAAAAGAGTATCAGGCAATAGAGCAATGGAATATAGGTGGAATGGTCTACTGCAGATAAATATGAGAGTAATGAAAATAAAGGCCACCTGAAATGAGTGCAGAAAGGTTATTTTTTTGTTCCCACATGACACCTGGAGGATACAAGGAGGTGAAAACATTTCAAATGTTTTTAGACAAAGTAAACAATTTGGAAAAGAAAAAAAGTAAATAAATAAAATCTCCAAAATATGAAAGTCAGAAATCAGGTTTTGATTCTTATCACAACAGCTAAAAAAAAAGATAAATTAAAATGAAAATTTTTGAATATTTTCTTACAGAAAGTTTGGAATTATGAGAAATACTGTCTGTGTTAGTGGTGATGTGATAAAACCATGCATAATTTTGAAGAACAGAACATTAAAAAAGATGAAAATAATTTTGGGAAATTAATTTTGTTTCTGGGAAAAATGCATAATTTGTTGCTTGACATAAGCTCAAGATCAGAATTCATGCTGTACTAGAAAATACACCCAAATTTCATGAAATTACTTCCCTTCCCTTGTCTTTGGTGGTCCTTTGTATATATAAGACAAGTAAGTGAGGGAATATGGGACTATAGTGAGACAGTTTTGATTACTCAAGTAGCAGAAAAAGCCAACTGAAGTAAGAGAAAAAAATGTTTCTGGAATAATTTCTGTGAAGCTTGACAATGACAGCGTACCTTTTTAGTCATTGTCTCACATTGTGTAAGAAGCATTGACTCTATTAAAAACCGACTTTGTAGTTGTTGAACAGATTATACATTTGTATATCATCATGAGTAACTGTTAAATAATAGACATGCCACCTTATTATGTAAAAAGGAGAGTTTCTAAGCAGAGAGTAAGGCACCCTTAATTTGCATCTAACTAGAAAACAAGACTGGAGTGAAAAATAGAAAGCTGTTAAAGACTGGTTGGCATCACTGACCATGAGGAACTTCATTTAAGTCTAGTAAAGGAATGGAAGGGTTCACTGAGTTCAGAGTTAAAGGAATTCTGGATTCTTATGTATTTGAATATCAGTGGACAACAGCAGAGAAGCTTAAAAAGCCTTGCCAAGACCACAAAGTTTTTAAAATTTACTCCTGTTTTAAGGCCTCTGACAGTTTATATGTATATATGTATGAACGATATTTAACTAACCTGTTTTCCAGAAAGTAAATGTGTGGCGATTTGGAATATTTTGCTTTAATTTTCTCGAGAATCCACTACAGCTCCTAAGCCTGCAAAATAATTGTCTTGGTTTGAAAGACAGGTGTCTGTTGAGGGAGGCAGGAGCCTCCCTTGAAATGGAAAATGCAACCCCCTTCCCTCCAAATTATTATAATTTNATAAGTTTTTCTTGAAATAAATCGAGACTTCAGTGCTGAAAATTAGACTTCTGGGGGCTCATAGATAACTTTTCTCTGTAGGAAGGTTTGATTTGATCCTCTCTGATATGAGAACCTCTACATGCCAGTTACTTTGTTAAAGAATCATTCTAGAATCAAGACTTCAAAGAGCTGCAAGAAAAGGTTATGTCAAATCAACAATGGGTATAAAATTGTAATGATTCTAAATCATGTAAGGACATAAAAGTATATATATCTACATTTGCTGTTTCTCCAGAACAAGGAAAATCCCCAAAATTATAAAAAAAAAGTATGCCCCCCAAAACTGTTTAAGTGGCATAATTTTTCTATTTTGGGGGTTTTGCACTTTTTTAAAACTGCAAATTACTACATTCTCAGATTTTCTCAGGATAGCTGGTCCCAAACTTTCCCCTCATAGGTACTTTACATATAGTAAGGGGGATATAAGGAGCATTTACAAGTAAAAAATTTGGGAATGCATTACTTGAGGAACTGTACTCTTAAAAACAGTTTCAAGCTTTAAAAAGGAAATTTTAAGCTTGAAAAGCTATCAATACAAAAAGGGGTTTTTGTTATGCACATAATATCTCAATGATATACTTAATCTATTTATTGGCTAAATAATTCGTCCCCTCTTTATTTATCTAGAAAGCATTGAAAGTATCATGAAGACTTCTCTTTGCCTTTAATCAGATCAGAGGAAACTCCAAATGAAACAACCAAACAAAAAAAACATCGAGTCATCTAATCTTTATAAAAAGAAATTAAGAAGAATAAAATAAAATATTTTAAAGTTTACTAAAGATAAGAATACTGTTTCTGCCAAAAGGAGTGATAGGTGTTAGGAAGAGAATAAATAAAAAGCAAGTAAGAAAGTGACAAAAATTTTAAATTATATATTGGCAAGATACTGAAATTCAAGATACAAAACATAAGAAGAATTCTACTACTCTTGCAAGTTTCAAAAGGTAAAATGTACAATCTCTACTTCTCTTGGAGTCACTGGTAGAAGGTGAAAAATTTACCCTTTGAACAAACGTAGAGCTCCTTTTATACGGGGGATTTTTTTCTTATAAAACATTCCAGAGACATGTTAGACTTAGGAAAACCTGGCCACTTTGATACGTACCACAGGGGGGCTGAATATATCAGGTTTAGAAACTGCCCCTGTTAATAAAGCTCCCTATTGCAGCAGAGTCCTAGCAGGCTTTTTATTGCTGGCAGCACTGAACAGCAGCAACAAAGATTAAGATAGGAAAATATGAAATATCAAGCTGAATGGACTCCTCTTCAGAATGGAGAAACAGAGGTTTAAAAACCTGAAAGTTCTTACCCACCTTTCAGTGATCAGTGTGCTTGTGATGAGATCTGAGCATGTGGCTCAGTCACGATTACCCCATGACTGACAGACACGAAGAGTTACAGGTGTCTATTAGAACTCTTGATTAAGTATCACACATATTTCCTACAGGGAAATGTAAAAGGGAAACTGCAAATGAACTGAGAAAATTTGTAGTTGGAATCTGGAATTGAAATCTGTCAAATGCATTGTATCATCTTAGAATCATAGAATCATACAATATCCTGAGTTGGAAGAGACCCAAAAGGATCTTTAAGTCCAACTCCTGACCTTGCTCAGGACACCTACGTGCCTTGGAGCATTTCCCAAATGTTTCTTGAACTCTGCCAGGTTTGATGAGTGTGACCACTTCCCTGGGGAGCCTGTTACAGTGCCCAACCCCTCCTCTGGGTGAAGAACCTTTTCCTGATATCCAACCTAAACCTTCCTTGAAAGAACTTTAGGCCATTTCCTCAAGTCCTGTCACTGGTCATCACAGCGAAGAGATCAGTACCTGCCCCTCTCCTTTCCCTCATGAGGAAGCTGAAGGCTGCAATGAGGTCTCCACTCAGTCTCTTCTCCAGGCTTGCCATCAACCAGGACCCCCAGGTTCCTTTCTGCAGGGCTGTTCTCCAGCCTCTCATTCCCCAGTTTGTCCATACTTCCAAGGCAGCCTCATCTTTGCTGCTATCTCCTCTGAGGATGATTGATTATCCATCGAAGAACAGAATTTTAGGGGAAAGTTCACCACTCCTGTTTCCAGATGTTATAAAATATTTTTTTCCTTGGAATTACGATATTGATATAAGTGTGAATCTGGTGTTTCAGAAACTTCTCTGACTATTAAAAATTACTCAGTATTGGCATTAAGTTCAGGAGTCTGGATGGCTGTCACATATCCAACCTGGTTTCAGTTATAATGCTCTCCCAATCTTCCTTTCTGCTTTCCCCGAAAGCCTTTAGCAGCTTAAGGTATTGATGATTCAATTTAAGCTTGTAATGAATGAAACAAGATTTTAAAATAGCCACAAGGAAAACTCAATGACTTGAAAACTTGAAAACCAGTACTGAATGTAGAAAAAATTAGTACAATTTTTAAACAATTTCAAGAATTGCTTAGCAAAGTTTTTCTGTAGGAAAAATACCTTATGAAGATTTTGATTTCTTTTAAAATTAGCTTATAATTATGTTATAAAAAAGTTATGTCCACATTTCTGAAAAATAGAATACATGGCATTGTGTAATGCCGCCAAGGGAGTAAGTTCACGTCTTTCATGGTATTCAAAACATAAGAGTACAAAGACAGGTTATCTTAATTTCTTTACTTGTATCCCTGTGGTAGAAATTGAGTATTCAGCGTTCTAATTTTTCCACTGAATGAGTCTTATTCAGTGTCACTTATAATGGTCCCAAAGAGTGTTTTAAAACCATCGTTTGTGTCTGTTGTATGTGTTGGTTTTGGACAAATTCCACTTTCAATTAGTCACTTAAAAATGCAACTTTTAAAATTACAGAAATCTTCTTAAGAGCTTTGCATGAAGAATTTTTCCAGAATGTTTAATCTCATAGATATGTTATTTGTAGTATACAGAAGAACTGAAACAGAATAAAACCTTGAAATATATCTGCTCTCCCAACTTCGAAGTTTAATGTTCTTTGTGATGACCCATCACTTTAGATGGTGTGCTTCAGAAACAAACTAACAAATAAACCAATCAAAAAAAGAGATAAATATTGGTATCTTCAAAGTTTCTTCTACTATTTTTCCATATAGACAGACCTTTCAAATTAGTTGAAATATCTGCTTATTATTATTGCTTGAACATTAGGGTAAGGGAGTCCATAAATTAGCTGGATAGAGAAATTGTAAGATTTCTACTTACTTCTCTAAGTCTCCTTTGTCAGAAGAATAACGGAAATGAAAAAAAAAATTTTTAAGTAGTAGCATGGTGAAATTGAAAGTTTTCACAGAGAGATAAAAATAGAACAAAATTAACGCATAAATATTTGATCGATTGAAGCAATAGAATATCATCAGTAATGTTCAGTTGGTAAGCTTCATTTGTAAAGGTGTTTTAAAAAATATTTTAAAGGAAACAAGGTTGAAAATAATTTGGAATCCGGAAGTCTGTTAAGGCCTGACCTAAAATCCTTTTACATCAGTTTTACTGTTTAGGGTGGGTTTTGAATCAATCCTCTGGGTTCATACAGATAGCAATATTGAGATACATGATATATACTGCAAAACATGTTAGAAAAATTGAGAAATCAAGATTTTAGAAATATCTGTTGCTCATATATAACCCATGAATTATTTTCTGCACTTCATAATCTTTATTGTATTTCAGATTAGGAAAGATTCTTGAAATAGTATTTTAAAGCTTTTATACTTGTCCAGGGACTAAAGGATTATCTCAGAGTGGAATCTTATTTTCAAACAGGTAGAAAAACAGAAGCGAAAACATCCAGAATGACAATTCTACTTCTGTGTTTGTACATGAAAATTAGTCCAATTAGTCCAAAGGTGAAAATCGGCCCCAAGCAGAAAAAAAATTATTTCAGAGTCCATTCCTTTAAAGAATTAATAACATCTCTTTTTTCCATGGACTGTAATTTGTACATATATGGATGTTTTGGAAGTTTCCATAACTATCCTGACGTACCTGTTTTCACAAAGTAGGTCAATATTTATGGAGAAAGTCACTAAGCAGACTTTATTTTTAGAAAAAGTTTACTATTTTTGTGCAGTGAAGTTTTTAAAAATTAATAAACACAGAAACATATGCAATCTTTGGTCACCAGAGCTCCCTTTATGTCCCCAGAAGCCCTCGACAACAATTTCTATCGAATATAGTGACACTTCAGATTAATTGCCAGATTCTCCCCTGCTGAATTCAGCCAACAAGCCACTCATGACTCAAGCAGATGTTTCTGCATTTTAGGCAAACTGCAGCAGGTTTGTATTCCCATTGCTCCCTTACCTCCATCACCTGTAACAAAGGCTATTACCAGAGACATCACAGGAATTTTACTCACAAGACACTGGCCCACAAGCAGTGCTGCAGTGTAGCCTAAGTTTCCATCAACCAGCACACAGGGGAATCTGAGGGATGGAATATTAAAAAAATATATGGATTAGCTTTATCAATATATCTAAATTGATAATAATTGTATGTACAGGACAAAGTGGGCAGCATGTTCCTTGAGAAGTTCCCTAGGAAAAAGGTATTTGAGCTCATTTCACTAATAATTTTCATAAATCTGGTGAGGGTAAAAAGTAGCTGTCTGAGATAATTTTTTTTTCTGTGTCTTGAAAAAAGCTAAGCAGAGGGAGAGTGGACAGTGCCAGGTATTTGCACAGCAGTAAGACGAAAGGTTATAAGGACCAAAGCAATACAGCAAGCCTTCCCCTGGATTGTTTTATGGTCCTCAGGTATCCTGAGGAAGACTCCTGTGGGGAAAGGATCAGACAGCTTTCTTGTAGCTGCTGCAGCTCATAGTACCATAGCCCAGCTGGGGAGTCAGTGCCTCCAGGAGCAGGGCCCCGTGCCTGCAGCTGAGTCTGTGTGCACAACTTCTCCCACCCTTTCATCTCCCCTCTGAGTGCTCCCTCTCCTAACTCCCACACATACTTCTGTGGTGTCCTTTTATCCTTCAGTTCCTGCTTTTCTTAGCAAGACAGAGAAAATATGACTGACAGACTGCTTTTACTGCATCTCAGTTGCTATTTCAATACACTTAATCATCCGAATTAAACTGGATTAAAAAGAACTGTGGAGTTCTGTAGCATATGAATAGGTTGAGAAGAATTGTACGGGAATGGCACATTTCTTCCTGAATATTTTACATCTTCAGTGACATTCTGTTTCCAATTCAACACGATTTTTTGTCCTTCTTCATTCCCTCCCTGCACCAAAAAAAAAAAAAAAAAAAAAAAAAAAAAAAAAAAAAAAACCCACCAAAAAAATCCACCATTTTTGCAGGAAGTCCTGGAACAATCTCTTATCTGAGAAATATTTGTCCATCTGCAGGGTTTATGTGTTTTTTGTTTAGTGTTAATTAATGTCCTTTTTTGTGGACTATGTGATGCTAATCCATTCTACCGATTTTTAAAAATTTTTTTGTTAATATCAAGATCATTTCATATGATTTCTTCTCCACTTTCAGACCCCATTATAGAAAACATACATCTTTCTAAATTCCTTGTTGCATTCCTTCTTTCTGTACGACAGAAGACTTAAGAAGGTTTTGTCTTTTCTGTTGGGTGTCTTTGGCATCCCTGCATTTTATGGATCAATGCCTCATGGCCTCATGGTCATTGGAGTAGCACACATTTACTTTCTGTCCTCCTTGCCTGGAAAAAAAAATAGACGTGATATGAGGATGCAGAGACTGGCACCACCTCCACTTTCCTGGCTGGAGGATGGATGACCAAGGTTTTGTGGAAAGGCATAAATGAACTGCATCTCTGAAGTCTGCAACATATTCAAAAGCTCTATGAAGAGAAGCTATTTATTTTTGCTACCAGCATGACCAGGAAAGCCTTAGGTGTTTTGAGAAATACTAGTCTTTTTAAAATTCAGCTTTCACATTTTAAATGTTTCTTTCATTATGTCCTGGTTTGGACAGGTGTCTACTAAGGAAGGCAGGAGTC
>VYZQ01008448.1:0-23751 GCA_013400655.1 Mystacornis crossleyi
AATCCTTTGAACCTGCTGCCCAGGTTCAAAGGATTACTCCCATGACACTCCCTAATATCCTTTGGCAGCAAATGTCAGGTGTTTACTACCTGTCAGGTAAAGAAGTATTTTCGTGTGCTCTAAACTGATTTCCTGCTAGTTACAGTGAGTGTTCCCACTTCTTGTGTCCCGACAGTTCCATTAGGGGGCCCAGCACTGTAGTGTCTTCATCTGCTCTTCCATCAGGCCTCCACAGAAGGTTCTTGGTGAGAAACAGAGGACTTACCTGTGGGACAGTTGGCTTAACTCCCCCTTCTTCTTAACCTTTGTCTTTACGCATCATGATTCCTTTCCAATTCTTGACCATACAAAATGAAGTGTCCCATTTAGGTTTGTCTGTCTTTAATTATGTCTGTAAAGGTTCATTGTCTGGCTGAATTCCCTTCCAAGCAGTGTCCTCCATTTATCTGGCCATGGGTTTTGGCCTGGCAGGGATGCAGAATGGTGTCTGAGCTCCATAAGGGCTCTGCAGTTGGATCCAGCTGAGGTCTAGTGCTTTGGCTGGGAGTGGAGCCGAGATACAGGTTCAATCTAGTGATGTAATTGATTGGAACAAATGCTGTTCCTGCTCCTTCTGAACTAGTTATGAGGAATTCCTTGGCCTAGGCAGAGCAGACGGTTATTTTTGCTTTTTGCTTTTCTAATCTTGCATGGAAGTGGTCAGACTCATGGCTTCAGGGAAATGCTGAATGGGACTGGCGATTCATCAGGTTTCATACCCAGACGTTTATTCTTCTACTTGATTTTCTGCTTGGACTTGCTGCAGCTGGTGTTGCAAGCCCAAGAGGCTGGTGTGGTGTGTAGGTTCCTATTTCTTATGTGTTCAGTCTTATCCCACATTGCAAAGCCCCCACGATGTGTCTGAGTGATGTGTCTGAGTTGGGTGAATGCAGACCCTGGAGGGCTGAAACAGGAGTGACACACAGCCCCTTATCTTGCTTTTGAGAGTGCCAAGATAACAACCTCGTCGTCACCCTTCATGTGTGTGTGCTGTGAACAGGGCTTCTCATGATGGCACGGGCTGGAGGAGCTGATTTATACTGATTTAAGAAACCCTTATGTCTCACATAAGTGCCTTGTGGTTTTGCCTTTGGCCCGTAGCAACTTAGGTATGAGAGAGGGCTCAGCCTGAACGGCACAAGAGAAAATTTCTGGCCCCACCTCCTGGCCGTGAGCTCCTCAGTGTAGGTGTGGGGAGTCTTCCTCTCACACTCAGCCCCTTGTCAGCATACAGCAACTTGTTCTGGTCTAAGGCTGCTGTGTCCACGTGTTTTATCTCTGTGTATATTGCTGTCCAGCCAAAGCATCTTTATTTCAAACTATGGACCTAAGATTTAGGCCACTGCAAGACAAGCTGGACAGCTGCTAAGGCACTTCTGGTCACTTTTATTGCATGATGGCAGCATGCCTGCTGCAGTCATGATCTGGTCGTGTCTCTTCATGCCACAAAGCAGCAGCACTGCTCACCATAAATAACTCCTGTCTAAGCCAGCCCAGGTGCAGTCAGCTGTGACTGCCTGCGGAAAGCAGTGTGCATGTGTGAGGTTACATCGCAGCTGTTGTCATTTTTATTTGGGTAAATTTTTTATTTGGGTAAATTTACATTAGTACCTAAAAATACTAGTGACTAGGTGTGTTTTCTGAAGGCTGCTTTGTTGTTTGCAGCTATCTAGCTTGAATACTCCTGTGACCTTGCCTTTAAAGAGCTGGATTAATCGTCTACTTGCTGGATAACAAAGAACATTACAGGGTAAAGGACAGGGCAGGCTGCTCAGGAGGAGGCAGTCATACCCCCAGGAGCCCATAGCCTGGCTTCAGCTTAATGAAACAGCTTTAGTGCAGCAGACAGCTTCTAGTCTCTTAAATCCTCTCCAATCCACTTTGGAGCAGCTCCTCAAAGCAATATGAATTCTGATTTCTCCAGACAAAGATTTACCAATTAACTTCAATCAGCTTCTATTTTGTTTAAGAAAATGAATCTGTTTTCATTTTATTTTACTTACTTTTTTCTCTCCTGCAGGAGCAACAATGGATTGGCCCCAGCAAAGATGTAGGAGGTGTTGGGAGAAGACATCTCACTTGAAATGGAGGTGATCAAAGGAGCTGAACACTGACTGCACCAACATGGGGCTGCGACTGCTGGCTTGTCTTTTCCATTTGCCCACTGCAGTGATCTACGGGTCTCTGTCACTCTTTGTTTCCATTTTGCACAACGTGTTCCTCCTGTACTATGTGGACACCTTCGTCTCTGTTTACAAGATTGATAAACTGTCCTTTTGGATAGGAGAGGTTAGTTTTTTTCCATAGGCTTCTGTGCTCTTAAGTAGGAAACTCTGAAACCAAGACTGCTCCTTGCTAGAAATGTGAAAACTGTCAGTTATAACAGCAGTGTTCCCTTTTGGAGAGGGAGCAAGGGAGCCTTCCAAGTGCTAACTTGGGCTTTTCAGTTTTTCCCACTTATATAAAAATAGAGCAAGCTGGGATAGAAAATGCAGAGACTTAGTTCTTAAGACTGCCTTTCCTCTGGGGACGTCGGGGTGTTTCACAGGCAGTGAAAACCACTCGCCTCAGTGTCATTTGCCCCAAACAGGGGCATCAGACAGCGGTGATGGAGCAGGGAAGGTGTGCTGGGACATTTCCTGCTGGTGGCTCACTGTGCCAGCTCAGCACTGCTTGCTTTGGTGACAAAACTGAGCTGTTCTGTGGTTTGTTTCACTGTCCTGTTTTCTTTCCTAGACAGTGTTTCTGATCTGGAACAGCCTCAATGACCCTCTGTTTGGCTGGCTGAGTGACCGCGTGTTCCTTAGCACACAGCAGTAAGTGAAATTCTGCTTCCAGAAGAGTCTGGGAAGTTATTTAGTCTCTGGGGAAGATGATGTCAAATTGGCAGCTTTAAAATGATGGCATGGGAATGGTTTATTGGGCATAGAACTCTAAATACCTCCTTTTCTTGGCATCTTTGAAGTTCAGTGCTCATGAATGTTGTTTCAGCACTTGACTGTATAGAGAAAGTCATACACGTATTGGGTGGATGTGACCCTAACCCTTAACAGTCATGAGTGATGCAGAACCTAAAATATGGGCATCTAAAATCTCAAGTCCCTGCTATATGAGCAAGCCTCTGAATGGGGTATTAGAGAGTGTCTGTACATGGTTTGGGAGGCACAAGGGGGAAAAGTACAGTTATTTCCACATGGAATACCTCAGACCAGTTGTTGCCAGACTCTATAGGTTGGGAGCTGAGGCGAGACAGCTCTGTATTGTTGGCCATTAGCATTTCTCATGTATTTATGTCAACATTTTAATGAAAATCATGGTGTGGCTTCCTGCAACTAGTAAAAATTCATGAAAATTATTCACATTGTGCAAAGTGCAGACAGTACAGCACTGTCAGGAAAGAAATGCTCTGGAGAAAAAAAAAATCGCTTTTCTTTATGGCCTTCTTAAACCCATATTTTCAGTATATTCACTATTAGCTGAGAAAGTATCTAATGTGGGTGGTTGTTACTTGAGCAAAAGCTGTATTTGTGTCTATGCCACTTACATGACTTCCTTGGAGAGGAAGAATATGTGATCATGCAGGGTTTTGTCCAGGTACCTAAAATAGTTTTTTTTCTTCTGTTGCAGGGCAGGAACAGAGATTTCTTCCCCTGAAGTAGTTTTGAAGAGGCTCAGAGCACTAAGCCACAATGGCCCCCTCTTTGCTATTTCTTTCCTGGCTTTCTGGGTTGCCTGGGCTCATCCTGGTTTGCAGTTTCTCCTTTGCCTTTGCATGTACGACAGCTTTCTCACCATGGTCGACCTCCATCACAACGCCTTGCTTGCAGACCTGGCTGTTTCAGCAAAAGACAGGACTAGCCTCAACTTCTACTGCTCCCTCTTCAGTGCCATAGGCTCCCTGTCTGTCTTCATGTCCTATGCAGTGTGGAACAAGGAGGACTTCTTTTCCTTTCGCGTATTTTGTGTCTTGCTGGCCCTCTGCTCCATTGTTGGTTTCACCCTGTCCACGCGGCTGCTCCGCCAGCGTTTTCAGGCTGATGGGAAAGCAAAATGGGACCAGGAATCAACCCTAAAAGAGTAAGGGTCACCAATTCTCAGCAGGGACAAAGGCCTAGCATAGACCTGCAGCAAACTAAATGTGTGAGAAGATCCAGGATGAGGCAAAATTTGTTAATCATATCTGGTTCTTGTCTGTTGATCCAGTTTTCAGGATCAGCTGTCACACTGGCTCCTCTGAAAATAGAACAAAACTGTTTTGTGTCACCGCTAGTCCAAACTGGAGGCAGAGGCCTGACCTGCTGTATGGCCATCTAGTGTTTGGAACATGAAATGAGTTCATGTCTACAGCACCCAGTGAGGCCTGTGGGTGGTAAAATGTCAGAAGCAGCTTATGAAAGCATTCCTGCTTGAGCGTGAGACCACATTGCTGCCCATGCCCTGCAGAGTTGGACAAGTCAGTGTCTCACCCTGTTACTCACTTCAGCTGCTTGATAGTGGCTGGGCTGTTGGTAGGCCATACCAAGCTGATTTTCGCTGTTCAGCTCCTTCCTCGGGCTGCCTTACTTGACATCTCTTGTTATAAGCTGCCAGCATTATGCTGTAGTAGCAGCAGATCCTGATGAGATCTGCCACGTGAGCTAACTGCAGGGACCTGAAAGAGGAACACACGTGTAGTGTAATGGCTAATAAGAGGAGAATGCATTTATGGACAGAAATGTGAATTTTGTGTTAAAACAGTGTTCTTTGTTGCAGCACGTGTTCCTGGTGCTTCTTAGTAGCAATAAGCAATTGTTGTAGACTCCACTGTTTTGATTGGTCCAGGAAGACAAAAGGTTGGGATGGGAGCTGAGGAGAGACAGCTCTGCATCTACACGGGGAGAGGTGGGGACTCTGTCCTACTTGCTGGGAGGGATTTATGGATGCTTTTTATCCCTCCTTTTCCTTTAGGCTGTATATTGAGAAACATTCCGTCCCCCAGGAGAAAAGGATCACCCTGGCAGAGTATCTCCAGCAGCTCTCCCGGCATCGCAACTTCCTCTGGTTTGTCTGCATGAACCTCGTCCAGGTAGGCACAGCAGTGATATGCTGCGATTCAGAGGGTGAGCGCTGGCTCTGGCTGTTTGAGATGGTGATTCAGCAGTATGTGAGTTCCCCAGGAAGGGCAGAGATGTTTCCAGCACCCACTTGCTCTTGCAGCCTCCTGCACATGCTGGCTGATTCAGCAGCTGGTAGCTTCTCTCCCTGCTTGTGACCAAGGATACTTCCTGAGCAAGCTGTGGGGTGCTTCTTCCTCTCTTTGCAGCATAGGCTGGGTTATGGGGGCTGACTGAGCTCTGTGCAGCCCATATGGGGTGCAGAAGCCCAGGGCCTGGCTCACAGAGGGGATGAGTTCAGGAGTGCTATTTGCTGGCGTGGCTGTCGGCACAGTCTCTTTCCGTTTTCCTGAGGCTCACATCACTGTTCTCGCTGTCCAGCAGGATCCACCTCCCAGCTGGCTTTTACCATTTCTGTTCTTCATCCTCTTCAGTGATTACTACCAAATGCTGGCAGCCTGCCCAGCTTTGTGTGCTGCAATCACAGCTCCCTGGGGATCCCTCAGTTCCCCTCAGGCAGGCTCTTGATGCTGGTCTGCATTTTTGTGTTCAAGCCTCACTGCCTTACCAATGTCCTCTGGCCAGCAGCCTCCTCCCTCCTGCCGTGCCACTGTCTCCCCCAAAGCCTTGTGGTCACTGCTGTCACCTGCTGGCCCTGTCTGTCCCAGTAGCACTGTGCTGTACAGCTGGGCAGTGGGGCTAACCCCAGGCACGCAGTGGGCATGGCTGATGGCATTGAGCTTTCCAATCTCAGCCAGCAGTGTTGGAAGTGCCACAGCCAAGGTCTTGCTCTGCTGAATTACACCAGGCCCATCCTGCATGATCCCTTGGCATGGGGCTCCTAGGACAACAGAACTCAGAGGGCTGTTAGCTTTTTCTGTTCTCACTGCTGTTCCTGCTGACCAGCTCGTCTGCATGCTGCCTTCACAGGTTTTTCACTGCCATTTTAACAGCAACTTCTTCCCTCTGTTCCTGGAGCACCTACTGTCAGACCAGATCTCTGTCTCTACTGGATCCTTCCTGCTCGGTGAGTCTCAGGTGGGACCGGAGGTAGATAGGACCTGGCCTGAGTGTGGGTTTGCTCTTCCCAAACTCCATCTGGGTAGAGGTGTGCTCACACGCAGGACTCTGGGCTGTGAAATTCATACATGCACACACCCCACCTCTTAGTTGTCCTCTGAGTTGTCCTTCCTGGGCACAAAAGTAACTTGGAGCCTTTTCTAGTAAGGACAAGCCTTGTGTGTGGGACACCAGACTCCAGAGAGGTATTGCTCTGAGCACTAGAGGCTGCAGATTGTGTTCCCAGGATGCAGCAGAGAACACAGCCCTGAATTTTATCCCTTTTCTTCTGCAGCATATGGACCATTTCCAAGCTGCCACAGATGTATGTCCTAGAGTTACCACAGTGGGCATTGGTCCTAGAGTTACCCTGGAAGGGTTCTGTGCAGGCCAGGTCTGGTCAGGCAGTCCTGTCCCTCTTATTTCTGCTCCAGGGCTGAATCCCAGCCTCTGCATGACACTGGGCAAGTCTTTTCCTCCTTCCTGTCCATGAGGTTGATGGAAGAACGTCTCCCTCTGTAGGAAAGCGTGTGCTGTGTCACAAAGCCATGGACTAAATCTGCTGCAGCCTTCTGTGTGTGCGCAGGAGCTGCTCTGTGTTGTCCTGCTGGCAACAGCCAACCTTGCTGTCTCTCTCGGTATCCTGTCTGGGGATATGGTGGAAACTGAAACTCCATCAAGCTGTTTGTGCCTCTGTCTCTGCTCAGGTGTTTCCTACATTGCCCCCCATCTCAACAACCTCTACTTCCTGTCACTCTGCCGCCGCTGTGGGGTTTACGCTGTGGTGCGAGGACTCTTCTTCCTGAAGCTGGCTCTGAGTGTTGTCATGCTCCTGGCAGGACCTGATCAGGTGTATCTGCTCTGCATCTTCATTGCCAGGTAGGCAAGCAGTGGTCGCTTCCCCTGCCCTCTGCCTCCTGGGAAGCAAAATGAGTCATCCCTGTTTTAAGAAGAGGAGTGGAAGGCAGGGAACAGGGGGCAGGATCACACATAAGCCATCTGGTTTCCAGCTCTGACAGCACATGGGACTGGTCACTGCAGAATCCACAGGCTGTCCTGCTACAGAGTGAGGGAGGCAGCGATGTTCAGGAGATCACAGACCAGCAGGGCTGGTGGCAGCCTGCAGCTGCCTTTTCCAGCTGCTCAGAGCTCCTCTTCTCCTCTCCAAGCCTTGGTGTGTGCTGCAGGTGCCTGTGAGCGACAGGCCCAGTGTGTCCTGTGTCCAGGCCTGTCTGTGTGATCGAACTGATCCGAGGTGTCACTGCAGGGTACAAAGGCTTATTGCTAGTGGTGCTCCTCTCCTGTAACCAGGCCTTCTGAAATTCTTATTTCAGGTGTGGGGAAACCCTTCTCACCCTTGCCATTTTTTCTGATGTCACATTTTCCTGTAATTTCTTGATACCCCTATTCAGTGCTTTGCCTGTTGTTCTGCAGCAACCGCGTGTTCACAGAAGGGACCTGTAAGTTACTCAACCTGGTGGTCACTGACTTGGTGGATGAGGATCTAGTCCTGAACCGTAGGAAGCAGGCAGCCTCAGCCCTGCTCTTCGGGATGGTGGCTCTGGTCACCAAGCCGGGCCAGACCTTCGCCCCTCTGATCGGCACCTGGCTGCTCTGTGCATACACAGGTGAGGATGCTCCGGGGGAAAGCAGCGGAGCAGGACAGGGCAGACCTGAGTTCAGTGTCCTGCACCATGTCCTGTGCCCTGGGTGTGTGCAGAAGGCTCTTCAGTTGCTAACCTGTGCCTGGTCTCTGCCTCTCCACGGCTGGTCACTCAAAGAGAATGGACAGAGGTCCATTCCCACTGTCCCCATTCTTACAAACTCTTCTCTAACACCAGGCTACGACATCTTCCAGCGCAACCCCCTTAACAATGTGGTGAGTGCCCAGCCGAAGCTGGAGTCTGCTGCAACTTTGGAGCCAACTCTTCGCCAGGGCTGCTTTTACCTCCTCGTCTTTGTGCCCATCACATGCGCGCTGCTGCAGCTCCTCAGCTGGTCACAGTTCAGCCTGCACGGGAAGCGGCTGCAGATGGTGAAGGCTCAGCGGCAGAGCTTGACACAAGGCCAAGCACCAGACATCAAAACAATCTAAGGGTGCCTGAGCCCCTGGGGTGCTGCTGGTTCCAGGCTGGTGCTGGAGGGCAGGCGAAGGGCAGGGATGGTGAGATGAGAGAGCCTGGTGTTCACAGTTCAGCTGTGGAATGCTGTGATGCCCCTCATTCCAGGTAGTGGTCACTGGGGAAGGCAGAGAAGTTCAGCACGTGAGGGGCCTGGGATAGATCACTTGATCTCAGGAGCAAGAACATTTTATCCCAGCCTGTCCCAGGGTGCAGAGAGTTGCTCACTCCAGCGAGGAGGTGCCAGGTTGCAGGTGCTAGAGACAGACACATCCCCAATGCACTTCTCTGCCCTGGGCATGGCTCTGGGGAGCCACAGCCTCTCCAGCTGAGCAGGAGACTGCACAGCAAGTTCTTCCTTGCTAGAGCCTTGCAGCCTTGGGGATTGGAGTGGGAGGCTCCTGAGGGACCAAGTGACCACGGGAATGATTGCCAAACAGGAGCAGGGATGAGAGGACCTTGAAAGCCTTTCCCAGTAACTGGTACAACCCTCCCACATACAGTGCTGTGGTTCTTGGACCAAATCCACTCTTAAGCATTTGTTGTTCCCAGAACAATATGCTGCCCAGCCAGGATCTGCTGGGTGTGCTGTTTTATGCTGAGGTTCCTTCCTCTGTGGCCTTGTAGGAGTTGTTGGTGGCCTGGGAAGGGTGCTGGGCTTGAACTGACTTCAGAGCCTTGAGCTGTATCATTTCAATGGGCATCCCATTGCATGCATTTATCCCTCTTCTCCTCTCCACAGCCCCTTCTGCTCAGTGCTGTCACACAGCTGTACCATAAGCCCCCTCCCATTCTGGGCAAAGTCAGGGAACCAACCCCTAAACCAGCCGATGGAAGTGCCTCCCTGCCCAGGGCCATCCTAGGTGACCCTGTGAGGCAGCCTGGCACCCTCCCCTCTTGCAGGAGAGTACAGCCTGAAGGAGACACCAGGTGTTGCTTTTGTGCCTTTGATTCCTCTTTGGAGCCTGTCTGACACAGTACTGGGCAGTCACAGGGTTGGGATTTTACCCTGGAGGGGAGGGGCAGACACCTCAGCTCCTCTGCACTTGAAACAGTGCCTGAGTTAGATCATCTCACCTGGCTGCTGAGCCAGGATCCCAAGGAGAGCAGGTGCTTTGGTCTCCCTGGTTTTGGCTGGGAGTAGATGGACAGGTAATCACCAAAGGGGTCCCTGAGGCAAGGGAGCGACTCCTCAATCGCTGTGATGTGTTTGGGGGCAGGCAGAAGGGATGTGCCAAAGCCTATACCTACCTGCTGCAGGAGGGCAGCTTGGCAGGCAGCATTTGGAAGCCATTGCACGTTGAGGGATGTTCTTTGTTTAGTGCCAGGTTGCCTGTGGCGTCTCAGCCCACCAACCTGCCATCTTGCCTCAGGACATGGCTGCCTTCTGTCTTGGACCAAGACATTCCTCCTGTGAGGCTGCTGTAGTTCTTAATGGTTCAATCATAAGTTATTTGTGCAACTTCTGACCAAGTTTGAGAATGATTCTTCATTTCATAAATTAAAGATGATCTTTTTCTGAATTGCATGGTGATTTTCTTCTAGCCTGGCTGGGTGGATGTGGTGCTATGGGGACAGAGCTGGGGCTGGGTGGAGACAAGGGGACAGCTCCTTCCCTGCAAAACTGTGCACTGGGGCTTAGCTGTTTCTGCAGGGGGCACAGGGATCACCTGCCTTTGAGGGGAGGTGTCACTTACCCCTGCTGCTGTTGAAGGCCCCAGAGTTAGGTCTGTCCTGTTGCTACACCAGTGGCTGCTGGGGACAAGACAGGACAGTCATAGGACTGGCCACTGAGCCACCGTCCCAGGGCCCACCCCGTGAGCACGGCTTGACCCGCTGCTCTCCTTGCAAACACCTGGGCTGGCACCAGCTCTTCTCATAACCTCAGTGGCATCATCCTTGCTCAGCCCAGGCTGCCCTGTCCCAACCTTTCACCTGTCTGCAGTGACAGAAGTCTCAGGGATAATGCCTGTAGAGGAGAGTAGATTTGGACACCACAGCTGCAGCCCAGGAATCTCCTCCCACAAAAGCCAGGCCAGGAATGCAGTGCTGGACCAGAGATGGTGTCTCCTTGCAGAGTCTGGCCAGCAACAATTCTGCACAGGCAAGAGAACACAAGTTACCTCCTTAAAACTGCAAATGGGGGAAGAGGAGGCCAAGAGGCTTGAGTGTTGTATATGAATGACTTTATTTAAGTACGCTGGGCACAACCAGGCAACATGGTTTGGACAGTGTGCGAGGGAACAGTCAGGCAGACCAAACAAACGCTAGATTGGAGACAGCACCGTCCTGCCCAGTCACTGCAGGTTGCAAAATGGAGCACTACTGCTGCAAGGCCAGCGGAGGGGCGGGGGGATGGAGAGCACCGCCTGGGGCACGCAGTAATGGAACTGAGAGGAATTTGCTGGAATTCCCCTCTGTACGCTGCAGCAAACCAGCAAGAACAGAACCAGTTTCCCAGCAGAAGGCTGAGCATTGATGGCTCTTTTCTGACAGGTTCTTGCTTAAAAAAAAATCTGCTCTGATGGGGGGAGGTAAACAAGCAGCCTGGCCTCAGCTGTGAGAGACCACCCCACCCACCTGCCTACAGCCTCTCCAAACCCATGGGTGAGCCCCAAGAATGTGGTTCCTGCAGTGGCTTACATTCATCTCAGCTGGGGCAATGCACTGGCCTTTCCCTCACCTCTGTGGCAGTCCTCCAGCTCTTACCCCGTCTCTGCACCTGAGAGTGACCCCAAGGTGATGTGTGGTGATGAACAGAAAGGAGAGAAACGGGGAGGAACTGCCACCAAGTAACTCCAGCTCCACTGCTACTGCCAGGTTCTGCAGAAAACTAATGGGGAAAAAAGAGAGCACCAAATAATGCACAAGTAAAACCTAAAGGGGAAACAGTGGCATGCCCCAACAAGAAGCAGGTCTGCAGGCTGCCCAGGGCTGTTAGAGAAGTAGAAGCAAAGCAGCCACCTGGTGAGCAGAAAGGCAGCGCAGTGCAGCGGAACACAGCCAGCACAACAGCTCCCTGCTCACAAACCTGCCACTCACACCGACCTCCCGGTGCGCTTTATCGTCCTCTTCCCTGGTGCGTTCCCAGCGACCGGTGAGTCCCCGCGGAGCAGGGACGGGGTGCTGGTGCAGGGCTGGCCTTTCCGCTAAGCACGGGTGCTGTGCGCAGTGCGAACATCGAGCAGCAGGCAGCTGGGCAACAGGTGTTCAAAGAAGACCCAAAGCATAATTCCCAGGTGCTGTGGTCAGTATTTGAGAGATCCTCAGACATTTCAATAAATAAAACAATTCTTACATTACAATGCACCTTCCCAATTATTATTTTGCCCCAGAATGGATAAAGTACACAAGAGTTACGCCTGGCTGTGAATACATGCTCCCTTTGCCCTGACATGGCAGGAAGGAGGGAAACAGCCTCGGCTCTTAAAAAGAACACGAGAAGTCAGCACTGTAAATCTTGGCAGGTTGACGGGGAACACACAAGTGCCTTCACGCCCATTACGGGGTACTTGCTTCCAGAGGAGAAAAGGTATTTAAAACAAGGTACGAGAGAATAACCGTCTAGTACAATGATAGCTGATTAGATTTGCTTTGTTCTACTCCATGCAATACAAACTAAGTCCTATCGCCAACTTCTCCAGCCGTGGTGCAGACCCCACATTAGGCTAAGAAGTTACACACTCAAACGCACACTCACACACCAAAACAGTGGGGGCAAATGGACTTAACTGTTGAGAATGTGCTTTCTCTTAATAAAAAATATATTAAAAACAACTTCAAAAACCTACTGATGGTGAAGACACCACTGAAGAAGGAAGTAGCTATGGGGCCTCAGCTATGTGTTTCCAGACAATCCAGGCATTGCAGTCAGGCTGACAAAAGCCTGCACGAGCAGTCTGCAGTGGTTGGCTCCCTTCTGGCTTGCCAGGCAGTTTCTATAAGCTGTTCCCTTTGTTTTTGTTTATTTGTTTTAGAATGACAGATGTGATTGTAATACAGAAAATAAAGAACTGAAATGAAAAAGGAATGGGCCATTCTGGAGAAATTTAGATTGGTATTTTCTCCTTTCCATTAAAAAAAACAAAACCAAAAGAAGTTAGTAGTACTAATACAACCCTCCTGCTGCTGTCGTCTTTGCTCAGTGACATCGGGGCATGCTGGCGCACACACACACACACAGGCAGCTCTCAGACACTCGGACTCAGAAAAGCGAGTTTAAGTGAATCTTCGGAGGAGACTGAGGACAGGTCCCAGGGCTAGAAGGTTTTTCGGTGGATGGCACGAGCTCCATCTTCTTCATATTCCTTTTTTGAAACCCACATTTTCTTAAAGGTGTCCAGAGAGGCCAGGATAGAACCACTACAGAAAGAGAGCCATGTTATGGGTTAAAGAAAAATGCTGGGGGCACTCATAGCATCTCTGCAGAGATGGGCTGTTTCTATCCTGACACTTCCCCATGACAGAAAGGTGCCGAGGCTCAGCTACCTATGACAGACGCTCTCTGGACAGTCACTCCCTCCCCCACTATCCTCAAATATGCCAGTGCTACAGAGCCTGGTACCACCTGCCCCCTCCCACATGACCTGGTGACTGCTGCTCCAAGAACACGCCAAGCATCACCCAGCTGAGCAACACAACTCCCTGACACACGGCACCAGTTGGGATAACAACATGAGAGCTGCCGGGCTGTGCCTCCCCAGCCCAATCCCACAGCAAAACATGTTGCTGTGCAGTACATACCCAATCCACGTGGAATACAATCTCTCCTGAGGAGCTGATATCTGGGAGAAAGAGAGAATTAGTCAGTACCTTCCCAAGCTCCATTCTGCTCCTCCTAGCACACTGCCCACGCTTTGCTCCAGCTAACACCTGATAAACACAAATGTGATCTCTCCCAACAGAAAGACATACAGCAGACCCCAGAAAACAGCTGCTGTGGTCCAGGATCCTGGACAGGTCATGCCAGAGGAGCCACCTTCTCAGTGATGAAACCAAACTGATTTTCATCACAACAGCAAATACTGTTGGGCACGTGAGTGTCTCAGGAAAGGCATTTCTGATTTGAAGTAAATGGCAGCTGCTGTCTGAGCAAGGTTCTTTCAAGGTCACAGAACACCACAATTGGTAAGTGACAAACACAGAAGAGATGGCTCCTACCCTTATTTTGACATCCTTCGGAGCTAGTTTCTTCACTTCGCTCAACAGCCTGTCACCAAAGCCTACGTAAGACAGAAAATCTGGTGTGAGCATCTCAGCAAAATCCCAAGTTCCATCCACTACCAACGTGGACATGGCCTACGTAGTCCTATTCAAATACCCCATTCCACACCTTACACAGAGTCCAGTCTGGGGAGGCACAGAATGCAGACAGTGCCACAATAGGATTTTGTCTCACTGAGACCCCAAACACTGGCACAATGGGCTCTATTCCTCAGCAGCAACCTGAGTCAAGCAAACAAGGTTTGCTTTGCTTTAGCTAGGACCTCCTCCTTCCCTAGGCATTCCTCCTATGTCCACAGCCCATTTGTACAGGGAGTTGAATGGGAAGACCAGGATCTATTTGGAGATGTCAACCAGTGGATAACAGACTGATGGGTTCTGACAGAGGGTATCTTTAGGTCAATGGGTACCAACTGAGCCCTGAGGGGATGGGCTGAAACCTTTCTGCACACACATGACACTCATGCAGGACTGCTGAACGCTCACAAACCAGACCTAAAGAAACCTTAGAAGAGGGAAGAGCCCTTCTTGGTATCTGGTCCCAGACAGTGTGAGTTACAGCAGCAGGAATGAACACAGCTATTCAGTCCTTCCACAGGCACTGATTGGAGGACAACAGTAAAAGCCCTCCAAGCCCAGAAAGTGATGTATGAGGGCAGGTGTCTTGCATACCCAGCAGGATATGACCAGGACTCAGAAAATTAGGCAGTAAATGCCCTGAGGGAGCAGAGTTTACACAGCTCTCACACCAAAGGACAAGTCGGGTGATCTGGGTTATCTTCCCAGTTTTACATGAGAAAGCAGCAAGAGATCAGGTATGTCACAGCACACTGAAAGAGGAGAGGCAGGAACCTTTGAAAAGCGTGGAGCCTCCAGACAGCACAATGTTGGAGAAGAGCGTTCGCCTCAGATCCATGTCTGACTTTTGAATGGCAAAAACAAGCACTTCATGAAGTCCTTCACATTCCTCCCCTATCAGGTCCGGCCGGAACAGGAGCTCTGGGGCTCGGAAACGGGCAGGGCCGATCTGCAAGAGCAGAAGTTAGCACAGAGGGAAGAGAACTGCATGGCTTTGTTCACTACCTACAGATGGGCCAGCCTTTCTTAGGTGAAGCTTTGGAGTAATGAAGTTTCCTGGATGCTCATGCTGCATCACCAGATCCCAAGTGAATGCCATTTTGGACTACAGCTCCTACAAAGGGCACCACTTCCAGTTTGTAGACGAAAGAGATGAAGAAACTTGCTCAGCCCCATACAGCAGGTCTGGCATAAAGCAAATCCAGCCCAGGTACTGGAGGTAAAACCTGTATTTCCTCTCTTTCAACCATTCTGTAGTGGGCTCGGTCTTCTGAGGAGTATTCCTAACTCTTCAAAGCAACTGTTAATGCACAGAAGACAATTCTAGGCAGGACAAAAGGCATGTATAAAACCACTGCTGGATTTAGTGAGCTGACACCTACCCACACTCCATATCTGATCTGTGTAAAGTTTGTTAGATCAGAGCCTGCTCTCAAACAGCTTAAAGTCCCCATCATCATGCTGCGTCCTTACCCAGGACTTCTACTAGAAGTTGTGAGGTTTCTAGTAAAGTTTTCTTTCCCTAAAAATTCTAGTGCCAGTCAACAGCCTAGGATGAGTTCTGGTCTTTTAAAATTATCCCCTTCCATCTAACACCACATGAAATTTCCCATCACTGGGGAGCTTTTCTGGAAACCCTGTGCTTCACATGAGGAATTCTCCAGAGGTGGTCCTTACAAACCTCAATAGTGCTGCCATCTGGCAGGTAGTACTGAGCCTTCTCAGTCTCCAGAGTCTCATCCTTCTGGGGGTTTATTGACAGGTAGCAGGCACGCTGGAGAAGAAACAGAGTCAGGAAGAGGGCGATGAGACAGGTAAATCCAAACACCTCTGATAAAGTATTTTTCTCACTAATAATCAAAATCCACGTATCCCTTTGTGGAGACTGATTTCAACAATACTATGTGCTGGAAAGAAGACCTTTAGGGCTCACAGCAGGTAAACTACCTTACAATGTCCCACTTGTGATCCCTAGCTGCCATGGATTTTACTCCATGAAGGGTAAACAAACACTAGTGAAAGATACCATCAGATCCTGAAAAACTGCAGCACAGGTAAATGCAAAACCAATTCTGAACCACCAGTCCATCTTCACCTCCATGGTAACAGCCCCTCAACAGGGATTAATGTGACTTTTGACTGTAACTGTCCCAAGAATATGGGATGGCTGAGGTTGCAAATGACCTCTGGAGGTCATCTTGTCCATGCAGGGTTCCCTAAAGCAGGCTGTGTGGGACCATGTCCAGATGATATTACCAAGGATGGAGACTCCACAACCCTCCAGACAAACTGAGCCAGCACTCGGTCACGAAAAAAAGTTTGTGTTCAGACAGAACCTCCTGTGCTTCAGTTTATGCGTCTTATCCTGTCACTGGACATCACTGAAATGAGTCTGGCTCTCTTTTCTCTGCACTCTCCCTTAAGACATTTATATACATCGATGAGATTCTCCCCAACCATTTCTTGTGGCTTAACAGTCCAAGCTCTCCCAGCGTTTCCACATATGAGAGTCCTTTAATCATCTTAGTGGCCCTAGACTCTCTCACATATTTAATGGCTTTAGGTGCAGAGTTAGGTAGGCTGGAACTTCCCACCAGATTTCAAAAGCCACGACTTCCCTTGACAAGAAATCCCCTCTTGGACAAACACAGACACAAGGCAGGGCATCACCTCCTTGATGGTCTTGACAATCTCAAACTCGGAGGTTGTGTGGAAGTCATAGCCTTCCTTCCGGAGATAGAGACGCAGGAAGCGGGAGACATCCCGGCCAGCGATGTCAATCCGCATGATGGAGTGAGGCATGGCAAAGCCTTCGTAGATAGGAACTGCATGGGTGACGCCATCCCCAGAGTCCAGCACCACTCCTGTGGTCCTGCCGGTCGCGTAGCTACCGAAGGGACAAAGGCTTAAGTCAGAACAAGCAACTCAAAGTGAGCCCAGGGAAGCAACACATCCACACTCCACTCGGGAAGCAGAGATTTCACACTAACAGGGGCTAAAAAACCCTCAAAACCCAAGTTCTCTTTGCAGTTCAGCAAATTTCCTGTAAACTCTTTATTACACAAATTGGAGTTTCAGTTCTTGCATGAGAAGGGGGTAAGTCAGACATCAGTGAGGTCTTCCACAGGTTTGTTTTGTAAAAGAATGGATTTTGTGGCAACATTCCACAAACACAAATCAAAGACGAAAGACACTTACAGGCTAAGCACAGCTTGCATGGAGATGAATAGTGCTGGCACATTGAAGGTCTCAAAAAACACCTCAGCAGCACGCTCTCTGTTCTTGCGCGGGTTTAGGGGTGCTTCTGTCAGCAGCACAGGATGCTGGGAAAGAGAAGAAGGAGCTGTGCTGCAGTAACCAGGAGGCAGTAGGGGTGTGTTCCTAAAAGTTTCTGCTTATTTATTCACTTTAGGAACCACTGGTGCAAGAGGACAGGTACAAAGGAGTAATTTCAGCTGAGCTGTATTGGACTGTGAATAATCTCTATTAGGTTGGAAGACCAGCAAGGTTCTGGTCTAGTTATGAAGAAGTGTTAGGAAATGTACTCTGTGAGTAACTGTGCCCCATGAAGGACAAACAGGATGACTCTCAGTGACAAAAATCAGCCAGATTAGCCAAAATACACAGACCCTAAGAAAGGGTGAAGGCATATGGTCTTAGCACAAGCAGACAGAAATATCCTACTCCACAACTTAGATTACTCTCAGACATTTAATAATTTTTTTGTCAGATCCTTCCAGACCACAGGACTGTGGTTTTCTCCTTCCTCACTTCAAATCATGTCACTGCTGAGTGGATATGCCTGATGTGCAGGCAGAACAGGAAAAGTCAGATGCACTTGGCCTAGAGTAGAATCATTAGAGAGAGTGTGAATAGCAAATGTGAAAGGCAGATTTTCAGTCAGGCCAGACCATCAGATCTGGAGAGGAATTCTGCTGGGACAATTCTTGTGCAGTATCTCCTGAGAGGTGAAAGAGCCTAATTTAACAACAGACACACATTTAGAAAGAAGAACAAAGGAAAAGTCCCAAGGCTCTTGGTGTTACACACACACTGAATGACGGCTATGCCTTTACATAATGTGGTCTCTCACCTCTTCTGAGAACGTCTGGAGCTGGTCTTTAGAATACACGTACTGCCAGATGCGCTCCATGTCATTCCAGTCCTTCACTATGCCATGCTCCATCGGGTATCGGATCGCAAGAAGACCTCTGTGCTCCTGAGCAAACAGAAAGGACAAGAGAGCAACAGAGCTTCCAACAATCACACTTCTGAGCACTGTGACTTACTGTCAGACTCAACTTCAGTTTTGATTCCACTAAAAGATAACTTATCTATAGCATACAGGGCACAACCTGAACACAAACATCTCTCCCAGAGAAGCCAAGACTAGACAAGGCCTTTTCATACCAAGTAGGAATGTCTATGTCTGACATTTGCAGAGCATATTCCATCCTAACACTTTTCAAGCCAACACACAGACATCTATCATACGGTATCTTTGTACTACCAGCTCAGTTATGATATAAAACATAACAGGATGTTACTGGGGAATGCAGTTTGAAGGGCTCACAAGAAATGTGACCACACAACTGGCTACATGCTGACAAAAGCAGGACTGTGGAGAGAAGATTCCCACCCATGGCAGGGAGGTATACAGCAATCAAGTAGGCTCCATTTCTAAAGTTCCCACTCAAAAGTATGTAGCCATATAGAGCTAGAAGTAGCCTAAAAAGAAAAGATCGATATCGAAGGCCATGGGAACTAGGTCTGTGGTCAGCAGATTGGCACAAGAATTTCACGAAGCTTCCCACTCCACCTCGGACACACATTTAAGAGACAATCTGTTCTACCCTTCAGACCTACACAATACTAAGAACCTCAGTCCAGCTGCCACATCCCCCCTTACAGCAGTACACTGACATATATGGAGAAGTGCAGTGTACAAGTGTTCTTACCTCTGCTTTTGGACCAATGAAAATGTCCCCTTCTAAAGCACCAGCCATAACACGAACGTGCTTTGGTCTGCCCACACTAGAACAGAGACAAGAGAGTAAATGCTTCTACAAAGAGCTCAGATGCACCCAAGGATTGCCTGCTTTGTGTTCCTCTCTGCCCTAACCAGAACTTTCTCAAGCAATAGGTGTGTCTGGGGGCACGACCAGGTGCAGACAGACCCAGGTTTGCTCTGAGCTAATCTCAGAATCAGAGGTGAAGGGGACAGATTGTAGACAGTTCTGAATTGGCTGGACATAAACCAGCTGAGTCTGGCCACACTTTCACTTACTATTCGGGACTCACCTGTTTCAACAGTGCCTGGGATGAACATGGCTAGATTGAGCAATTGTCTGAGATGCTGGATCCACATGTGCTGCCTGACCTCAGGCAGACTTCTCAGATGAGACATTTGTAGTCCCATACCCCATCATCCCATACAGAACGTACTGCTCAGAACACAAAACTACTCATTAAAAACCCACCACATTGAAAATAAAAGCCAGTGACTATTCAGAGTTCCTGTTCCAGCAATCTTCATCCTGGCAAAACTCTTAGAAAACTTACAAAGTCTGGCAGGAATCAAGACATCATACCACACACCGAAAAAATACACAGGTCTTCACACTTCTCATCCCAAATTTTACTTTTTCCAGGTCCGTTTCCTCATGTGTGCAGATTAAAGGATCCTACAGCTTTGGTTGTGTGTTGAGCCTGACAAAGTGATGTCATCTTTTATGATGTATGTGTGTCCCCAAAAATCTCAAAATATTTAACAGCGGAGCTCTCATCTCCCTGATGCTTCTTTGCAGCAGGCAGAAAAAAGTAACTAATTTCTCCATTTATAAAACTGGGCAATTCTTCCCCTCTACATATCAAAGAATTGGTACACAGTACTAAGAAGTTACCAAGACCAGCAGAATACTTACTAGTTAGGAAAGCAGTATTTTGGTATTTGATCACCTGCAAAACCTGCTTTAATCACACCCGAGCCCTGTGGAAGCAACAGACAAATACGTGAGTTTATCATTCATTCTGTCATCTTCACAAGGTTTAGAGGAGTAGCAAAGAACATCAGCACTGCCAGATCCTCTCCTTTCCACTAGGAATAAACCTCCCCAGAGACTGACTCTCCAGGCTGGTTGGAAATGGGAAATGCCAGCTTGGCTATTGGAGGGAGTGACTGGCACCCTCCCTGGCAGTGACACATCTCACAGGGCACAACCACCCCGCATGCCCTGCTACTGCTCTGCACACACCCAAACACTGCCCTGTACAGATGAGTATTTTTGTAGCCAGGGCTACTGTGAGGGGTGCAGGAGGCTAAATCCACACTTCACAATTGTGTATTGATATTAGATAATCTCTGGGGGGAGAAGAACACTCCAGAAAGCCCAGCAAGAGCAACTGAACTCCACCAGCTTCAGGAGGCACTGAGAGAATGAAGAATACAGGCCTCTCAGAAGGAGATTTGGAAAGAATGGAGGGGGGGCAGATAGAGAAGGAAGTAGCAAAGAATTGTGGGAAAGAGTGGAGAAGAGACTAGGGAAAGGATGATCAAGTGGTAGATGAACTAGCTAATACTAAGGAGGCAGAAATGTGGTCAGAAAAGGCACTGGAAACCAACCTAGACTGGGGTCTGGAAAGGACAAAGGTGCTGGTTACACTGCAAGGAGAAAGGCTGGGGGCAGGAAGCATAGCTGATGGAATAGAGCTTGTTCAGAAGAGACAAAGAAGAGATGAGGGATGGCAGTCAGAAAGGCACAGAGCCAAAGAGCCTTCTGCAACATTCAAAGCAGCAAACACAGAGTGAGTAAAACCAGCCACAGCAAGGCCCTGGCAGGGAGTCAGTGCCAGGCATCTGGCCCCATAGCTCTCATTCCTGTCCGGAAGCATCCTGGGAACACCATCATCAACTTGGATCTTTGCTGACTCCTTCCCCTCCTCCATTTCCTCTCCCCACACAAGGGAATGACATCTTGAAACAATGAACAGCTTGCAGGAACACCCAAGTTTTGCTAAGGAGCGGATTTCCATACGATCTCCTCAGATAAGCCGTTTCACTGGTAATCCCAGACTACCATGGGCGCAAGGTCTTCTGCAGAAAGAGGAGCAGTTCTGTTTAGCCCTATGGTGGGAGCAAAGTGTGTGTGAGTTTGCACTGAAAGCAGTGACCACCGAAGTGCCTGTTCACTCTGCACCAGGACTGCTCTGGTTGAGGCCAAAAAAGACATTTTGGCTGCTCCACAGCATTTTAATATGAGTAGCATCACAGCTCTTCCACAGCTTTCCACTTCTGACCACCTCTGCATGGGTCAGCATCACGGCTTTCGCTTCGAGGCTGGGGCCACATGAGCTACACAGGGCTCTGCCAGGCAAGCCCTGGCTGCAGCGGTTTCCAATGCCACCATCCCAGTGCCAGAGGTTACCAGCCAGAGCAGGCTCAGCAGAAAGGAATGCGAGGCGGCCCCACCCTCTCCTGTTCACAGTCCAGCACTTTACTGCCAAGCTACTCCCATCAGCAGTTTCGGCCCCGATGTCAGGCTCTGCACGGAGCACATGTGCACTGCCACCAGAGCTGGGATATTCCTGCCTCTAAACCACCAGAGTCAGATTTGCCAGGACACGTCTGTAGGAGATGAGTGTCAGGAATACTCTGCAAACCAGACATAGCTATTTATAAAGCATATGAAAGGTAGATTGCTTGAATCGTTGTCTCCTGATAAATACCTGCAGCCAGGCTGGCTCCAGGAGCGCACCCAAGTCCTGCCAACTAGGCAGGACTAACTACTTCCTTTTGGCACGAGGGACTCTGCTCCAGCTGCATCCCAAGGTCTGCACTAACTAATATCAGTGTGACAAAGTGGCCTGTGAAGTGTTAAAAGACTTCCCTTGAGACAGACTCTCTTCTGGCTATTCCCTTCAAAGCAAAACAAGGAATAAACCAAAATCACTATTTTGATTTTTCTTATCATAGCTTATAAACAATTTTCTGCCTGGGAAAGAATACCACCCTGTGTCAAAGTTTGCAGAAAAATAGTTGAATGAAATGCAGTAACATAACGTAACCAGGTTAGAATATTTCACTTATTAAATATTCTGTTCAAGACGATGACTGATCTTGCTGCTAGCACATTCTGCTGCGGGGAACTGGATTCAGGAGAACAATGATGTTCCTATTTTAACTGAGAGACTGAAACTTCCTTATGTCAGGCCAAAAATTATCCAGCATGTCCTGGTGAGATTCCCAGCAAGTTATGTATTTTAAGATTTACATACTGAAGTTCAAAGTTAACCAAATGTGTTGGGAGTTCAGAGCTCCAACGTGGAGTCAAAGACAAATGACTGCTTTGAATGTGCTAGTGGGATGGGGCTTCAACACAGTTGTGCTTCCAAGTGTCTGAAAACAAACCAAGAACAGCTGTTTGATATCTCTCCACTACAAAGACTGAGTGCACTTTCTGACCTATTCAATTTTTCTTGAAAACATTTTACTTCTTTGAAGATACGTGCACACAGAGTAAATCTGTTTATTATAGGCCAGTTTGAGATTCCCATGCAATGAGAGGAAAATGTTTACATTTTGAAATAACCCTGACTCAGAAGGTTTAAAGAACTGTTTTTCCATCTTTGTTTCAAATAAGCAAAAACACGTGCATCTTCTCTTCTGCTACAAACTCTGATTTACTAAAACTTTAAAAAAAATTTACAAATTTATATACTTCCACTAGTAACTATCCTGGCTGGGCTTTCATTCCATTTTGTTCAGCAAGGGTTTACTGATTATTTTTTAATTTTAATCTGAGAAAAAGAATAAAAGAATAAAAACTACATGTAAAGTGTAAAGGTCAAGGAAGATAAACTCACTCAAAATTCTTGTGAGTGCCTTGAAGGAACTGAACACACCTCATCCCTGAACATACCTCATCCACTAGCTCTGTAGCCATTTAGTTATGGATTCATTCATCTTGATGCATTTAGGACTCAAATTTAAATGCAAATCACCAATCAATCTTCTGTGTAGCACTTTCTATGGAGAGTGCACATTTCAAATTGTTGTAAAACTATTTTATTTGATACAGAATTTATAAGATCCAGAACAAACCAAAGATACAACAGCCCTTGCTGACAGCTCAGCTGCATAAAATACCACCACTTAGACTACAAAGCAAACAAGAAATAATTTCATGTTCCATGGAGGTCAAGGAATTTGCACTGACTTAGGCCACAGCTGGACTATCAACATGTGCATTATCTTCAGGAAGGCTCCCAGACCATTCAGAGAGAGCTTGTTGGACTGCAGATGGGAACACAACTTTAATATTCTTCATTATATAATTTTTAAAAGTTGTGCTGAGGTACAACTCCAACCTCCCACTGTACATTACAAAGCTCTCCCTGCTGAAAACATACAGCTAAGAGCAATTTTTGGTAAGAGAAAAAACCTCCTTGTTGAGGTTTTAGCTACAGAACTTCATGTCCTTTTAGAACACACTGAGATGCTAGAACAGGGCTGGGACTGGAGGGGTCTGGCTCTCACCAGCTCAGTATCTCACTTCCCCTTTCCACCTTCCCACATAGGCACATGTGAGACAGGATAACATTCAGCCTCCAAAAGGTGCCTGCAGCTCTCTGAGGAAAAGCAGTAATGGAACAGCAGCGGGAAGAGTGTTACCTGCTCTGTGCAGCTCCACTTCGCATCCTGCCTGAACTCCAAAGAGTACCAAAAATGCAGTGTCACCACGAGGCTCCTCGGCCCACAGCCTGCCAGCATTCCAGGCAGATCTCACAACAACTGCTCCATTCTACTTCTCGTACAGGGAGGGGAGGGGGGGGGAGCTCATTTATCGGAGAGGCAAGAACAAGACTTAGCTTTTATAAGACCAGCTGATAAAATGAAAAAAGACACAGAATCAGCTGCTGGCACATAAGCCCTTCTTCAGGTCTGAGGCAGGGGAGGCAATCATTGCACTAAGTAACAAAAGGACGTGCTGAAATTAAATATAGGCTGCTACTACATGAATAGCTCAACAAAGTTATCCCCACAGTACCAGAACGCCCAGAGATAACTTTAATGTTTAGCTAATCACTCAACAACATAGCAGGATCAGTGCTGATCCAGTCATTCCTTAAAAAAAAAAAAA
>VYZQ01008449.1:0-18573 GCA_013400655.1 Mystacornis crossleyi
ACTGCTGCTATCTACTACTGCTCTGAGCATACAAGTCTAACAAGAATTGGGTTATTTTTAAAATTTGCAAGAGCAACTGGCATTTTAATGGTATACTCTAGATATCCTTCACATAGTGAACTACACTGTGCACATGTATATATGCTGATGCATGTATCAACACAAATATGGAAAAAAAAGGCACCATATATACACATACCATAAATAAATGTATAAAGTAATCAGTATTTATTCATTGCTTTCTGTGTCTCAGGAGGTAACACATCTTTAATCAGACCTAGAAGCAGAATATATGAATAAATAACTAATGTTACATACAAGGAAGTTTTCTCTGTTTCCCCTAACACGCTCCATAACTGTATAGATTTTCCTAGGAGATTAGGATGGATATCCAATTTCCAGATGTTAGACCACTGCCGTCGCAGTAGGAACTGTGCAGGCTTAGAAACAACTGCGAGTCCAAATTAAGACCTTTGCTACTGTTTGCTGCTTTCCATGGTAACCTAACAGACAAATTAGCAGTTTACTTCTAATTTGTGCTGGGACAAGTAAGAAAGGGGAGTAGGAAAAACAAGACATAGTTCGCACACTCAAATACACAAATTAAGACCTATTAATGACCAACTCCTGCAAATCATATAGAAGAAGTAACGTGTTCTAAAAGGAATCTGGTATTCGTAGTGTGTGCTCAAACATTCCCACTGATTTTATCTTCTCTATATCCCTCTCAGCAGTATATTCCTCCTCATCACAGTATTAACTGCTTCTAGCGTCACTCACAGGCCCCTCAAAAACCTCCTATGCTGTCCAGGGTGACCTATACACTGTCAGTACTCATGTCCATCTAATCTTCTCCTCACATGTCCTGTCAGACAAAAACCAAAAAAAGTACCTGATATGGCTGGTTTGAAGTTAAGTGTGACATAATGGCTAAAATCATTATGCTTCCTTTCCCTGTTTCTTGTAGGATACTGCTCATAGCTGCCCCCATCTCCTTTTGGATTTTCAGTAAGCTTCAGAGAGCTCAAGGGTACCAAGCTCCTAGCCCTGTCAAATTTGTTTCATGACATTACTGGTTGTACTGACACAGACCTTGATCAGTAGACCAACATTTAAGAAATACTGCTATTACAACCAACTACAAAGTAAGATTCCTCCAACTCTGCTTTTAAAGTAGTAGCAATAAGCATGATTTACTAGCACAGAATCACAGAATGGCTTGGGTTGGAAGGGACCTGAAAGATCATCCAGTTCCAACACCCCTGCCACAGATAGGGACACCTTCTGCTACCAGGTTGTTTAGGGTCCCCATCCAACCTGGCCTTCAACACTTCCAGCGATGGGGCATCCACAACTTCTCTGGGCAACCTCTTTCAGCTTATGAACATGCTGAGACAAACACAGGATTTTACATTCAACAAAGACCACAGTCACATTTGGAATGACAGCCAAACTTCATGAAACGTTCAGAGTTTAGTATCTAAAACAAAGAAATAAAAACCCCTGTCTCCTTCACAGTATCCAAGCTTTATGCAAAAAAAAAATCTGAGTTTCCATTACGTAACTAGGTTTCCATCAGTACACAGGTTGTAACATGCTCATGTAACACAGACTCTAGTCTGCACAGAGCAAGCCACGCTTTCAAATACAAACCAAGAGTGGGTCTGCCAGTTTACCCAAGTCTCTGCTATACAAAGCTGCTTTCCACTGGACATAAGCTACTTTCCTTTACTATCTGATGCAACAGTGCTGCTCTTGCTTATTCCTGGGTGTGGGAGCAAGGTCTCCTCCTCAAATATTTATGCCAGTCCCTTAAAACATGAAGACTTGCCCTTACCTCTTCACTTTCTTCACCCCTTTTCTTCTCTCAGTGGAAGTTAGACAAAATATGGGACTAGGGAAAGAAAAAGAATAAGTGGTAGAAGGGAAATAAAGGTAAAAGCAGTCATAAAAAGAGTAAGAATTAGTTTATTGAACAGAAATCTATCAAAGAAGCAGTAAGCAGAGATATACTAACAAACACCATGCTTACAGATTTTATGTTTTCTATTTGCAGAACCCAACACCCAAGACTGAAAATTAACTGCCAATTGCTTGATGTCTCTAAGTTTACTAAACACCTGCTATACAACTGAAAATAAGTCACACAAAAAAAGGCCTAGCCATTCAAAAAACATCAATTATTTGAGCTGGAGAATCAAGGAACTGTAAAATACAAAACAAATACAGCACATGAAGAGGAGTAAGAGAAATTATTTTTTCATAGCAATAATGCTTATTGCTTGAAGAAGTATGTATTAGCTACCTAACATTAACCTGCTATGGTATATCACTGAGAATGTAAAACGCCTTTAACAAAAAATTAAAAGGCTAAGAACGCTAAAAAAGCAATTTCCCAGTAAAAATATCTTGGCTTTATGTCATTTTTTGCATTAGCTATTTTACTACAAATGTTTATTTCTCCATCTAGCACAAAATGAGAATGCCTGTGACTTAGCAATTACTCTCCAAGAAAAAATTCTGTTACCTCACGTTGTTATTCTTGACAAACAACCTAAAATAAAAAGGCTTTCTGCAAGTAGATACAGTCCACATTCTGTAAGAATTCTAAGTCATGTCTACAACTGTATGAGAGAAATCTATTTATTTTTTATTAAATATAACAGTATACCTCATGGCGATTCAGTCACCAGTGTTCCCCCCAACAAGTACAGATTTTGGGGTGAGAAAATATGTGGCTATAAAGAGATATTGGTGTTGCTTTCCACACTATAAACATTTTGCTGACTTCATGAAATCAAATAAACTAATTAATTTTTTCTATGTTGCTTGGTAAAACTTGGGAGTCTACTGTAATTATTAGCTACCTACTACAGAAGAAGTAAATTCTTTTGACTTATTTCAAGTCTGACACTTCAGCTAAACATATTTTTGTTTTGATATGTTTTCACTTACGTAGATTCTAAAAAAATAGCTCCTCTTTTTAATCCGTGGCATTTGATTTACCTAAATAGCTCAACAGTGCTTCTACTTTTACTCATGGAAGCAATTTGTAGACATTCACCTAACTGCTACGCTTAGGCCTAGGAATCTATACAGAAGCAAATCAGAAAGTCACAGTCTTTTAAACACAAACTGTTAGTTCTTTCTGGCAATTAGAAGAATTCCTTTGTGTAATTTTAACTACAGTTAAACCTGGACTATGTTTTTTGGTAACAATTTGGCAGTATTTCACTGTTCTTTACAAAAACCTGGGAAGGATACTGGCAAAAAAAAAAAGGAGGGAACAGATGGAGGGGGCTATATCATGTTCAAGGACACACAAAAAAATACCAAAGTGTAAGAGCAAAAGCTCTTTCCTACTTTCAAAAAAACAAAACCCAATTTATTTTCAATTGCAATTATCTTGCAAAACTGTATTATTTGGGTTAGGAAATTTAGATTTCACGCATTTTAATTCTATAGCTTTGTGTTTTCAATGGAGGTTTCAGTATGTATTTTCAACTGTAGTAACAGAAAATACCTAATCTATAAGCACAAAGAAATTCTGCCCAACAATGGAAGCTCAATACACAGCTTTTAATTTTCACTACTATTGCCACACAGAAGGGGACAAAAAGATGCAGTGTTTGGCTTTTATTTGTCTTTCAGCACAAAAGATGTGATTGGAAAGTAAGACAGAGAACAAACATTTAAAAGAACCCCACAACATAGTCATTCATAAAAGCCGTGCATAATATTAAATATATTAAAGATTCACATCAAATGTTCCTATTCTAAGCAAAAGAAATTTAAAAAATCAGCCGAGTTACTTGGTAAGGCATTTGAGGGAGGAACCTTACCCTTATCACCAGTAAAATAACTACTGTATTGTTTATGAATTATATATAACGTATTCATGTTTCTTCCACAGTTCTAGAATGATAGGTTTGGAAACCAAAGGAGACATGTAATCACCCTGTACCTTCCTCAAAAACTATATATAAGTTGCTGTAATTCTCAAGTCTTCAGTTTAAGCAGAACTAACTAAAAACACTCTTTACTGGAAAAGTTACTTTACAACAGTAGTTAAAACAGTCTGTGATAGTCTTGTGATAGTTTTCAACCCAGCCCCACTATAACCATTCTAATTAGAAGTTAGGTACCTCTGCCTACTCAAGGCAACCTAAGAGCATCATCGACTGTTAAAAACTATCTTTAGCCCTATCAGAACTCCTCAGGGTAAAAGACCCAAATCTACCACAATGTATACAATTTTAAATTCTCAAGTGGCAAATACAGGCTATTAGTTTCATCAGTTTCTGTGACTGTTACGTAACTGTTCTGCACAACATCCTTAACTCTGAAATGAAGAGACATGAATGCGATGGATGGACCATTTGGTGGACAAGGAACTGGATGCATGGCTGCACTTGTACAAGTTAGAAGCTGTCAAGCTTGATGTCAACGCGGAGACAAGTGATGAGCGGCAGAGCTGTTTAAAATCTTTGCTGGCTACATTAAACCTATTCTCAGCAAGTTTGTCAACAACATGAAGCTCTGTGGTGTGGCCAACACTCTGGAGGGAAGGGATATCATCCAGAGGGACCCGGACATGCTTGAGAGGTGGGCCTGTGTGAACCTCGTGAAATTCAACACAGCCAAGTGCAAGGTGCTGCACCTGTTGCTTCAGGGCAATCTGAAGCACAAGTACAGGCTGGGCAGAGAATGGGTGGAGAACAGCCCTGAGGAGCACAGAGGCTGGCAGGTGCTGGTTCACAAGCAGCACGACACAGCTCAGCAGTGTACGCTCCCAGCCCAGAAAGCCAACCATGCCCTGGGCTGCATCAAAAGCAGCATGGGCAGCAGGTCGAGGGAGGCGATTCTGCCCCTCTACTCCACTCTCAAGAAATCCCACCCACAGTTCGTCAAGCTCTGGGGTGTGCAACACAACAAAGAGACGGACCCGTTAGAGCAGATCCAGAGGAGGTAGCAAAGATAATCCGGAGGCTGCGCACCTCTCCTACAAAGACAGGCTGAGAACACGGGTTATTCAGCCTGGAGAAGAGAAGGCTCAGAACACCTCAATGAAGCCTTTCAGTACCTAGATGGGGCTTTTTTTATAAAAAAAGAGGGAGAGTGACTTTTTACACGAGTAGATAGTGATAGGACACAGGGCAAAATTTTTAAACCAAAAGATGAGAGATTTAGATTAGTCGGTAGGAAGAAACTCTTTACCGTGAGGGTGTGGAGATACTAGGAACAGGTTGCGCAGGGAAGCAGTGCATGTCCCATTCTTGGAAGTTCAAGGCCAGACTGGATGAGGCGAGGCTTTGAGCACCCTGGTCGAGCGGAAGGTGTCCCTGCCCATGGCAAGGTTCTTGGAACAAAGTGATTTTGAAGGTCCTTTCCAACTCACACCATTCTATGATAAGGGGGCCAACAATAGATTATATGTCTTCCTTCTTAAATTGCAATATAAAGTACAATAATGTCTTCAAAAGTTAGTCTTATCATCTCATCTTTGAACTTGATGGCAATTTATTTTTGCGATGAAGATATAAAAGTGAATGATTACCTAGATTACAATGGTATCAAATACACAAAACGCAACTACAAATGAGAATAAAATAAACCTTAACCTCCCTTAACCTGAGCCTGCAGTATGAAATTTTAACATCTACACTATCCAAGTGCTAACTTAAAACTAAACTGTAAAACAAGGAACAATACTATTTTGGCAAGTGCCTGATTTGCAAAATTGCTCATCCCTTCCAAGTCCCACCTAGGTTTTACAGCACTGGATCTCCATTTAAGCAATGTATGAACTACCACATGAAACAAGAGATAGCACTCTTGTAATACAGTACGCAAAAGTAATAAACACACTCTACTTGCACAGGGTGCAACCTGTGTGCTACTATAATATATTCTTCACGTGCACTTTTGAGATATGTAACTTGAATGGACACTGACTTACCATAATTCTTACCCATATTTTAATTCTGAAAAATAATATACAAAAACACTTAGGTCAGGCATATAAAAAATATACTCTGTGCAACAAAACTGTCTTCAAAGGTTTACAGATAACCTTAATTATTAAAATTTTCTAACAACCAACACAGCTTAAAATCTTGCCTGTTTCATTAATACATTAAGATTTGCAAGAGGAAATAATCTCGGTATCTCCTAGCAAGAATATGAAACCTTGAAAAGGTTTCTTTTAAGTACTTGTTTGTTATGCCTTAAAGGTAACAATAGGTTTTCTTTGAACACAACTACAGCAGGTTTTTTCAGTAATATCAAGGTCATGAGCAGAATTTTGGATCCTCAAAGAGATTAGGTTTTGTGGGTACTATCCTTTGGTTACTAAGAGAATGTGAACAGTGATGTAGACAGAAATATCCATCTTGCACAATTCAAAACCCCACTATAATTAGTATTTTAAGTACTCCAGAATTTGGAAGCGCGGAATTGAGGGGTTTTTCTTTCCCTAATCCACATTTGACATCTGCTGAAACTTTTTTCCCCACAGAGATGCCTTAAGTGTCACTCTCAGCAATAAATCAACACTACTATTCGCACAGTGGAAACATTTAAACAGTGTACCTGTTGAAAAAACACTGTCCAACAAAATTTGCTTTTGAGAGACTCACAAATGCTCATTTGAATGGAAGTCACGAGGCAAATAACATAGATGCACTTCTTTAGGATCTCTGCAGAAGTCTGAATTGGGTTCTATTTTATTATCTTCACCCATCTATACCCCTCCTACTAAATTTTGTTAGAATGTCAAGTGACAGCAGCAAAATACTTTAATTAAACCTTCATTTACATTAATCTAGTTAGAACAATACGACGATTCCACAATTACATACACCACTCCTTAACTCAGTCCCACAAATAGTCCTTACTAAAATTAGTATTAGCATGCATGCAAAATTAAGACTGTCCTTAGTCAAACCAAGATCAGAAGTGAAGAAACACTATGGCCTTCAGAGTGACACTTTCTGTAGTTTTTTTCTGTATTTCTGTTGCTTTCCAACAGAACTTCACTAGTTGTATGTGCTGTAACTATCCAAGAGAGAACAAGAGCTGCATTATCTCAAAGTAACCTGAAGAGGTTACTTAGTCCTAAGAGAAACTTTCCCTAGATTTAGTCTAAAGAGTCAGTATTATTTCCCCTCTATATTATATTCCCCTTCTGGAATATCCCAGACAGCAAAAACACTCATCCAAAAGACTAAGTGACAGTTAAACAAATTTTTCCTTAGGATATGAAGAGCTTCAAGATACATAAATGGTTTCATAACTTCAATCCATATTACTGCATTTGTAACACAATGTTTGTGGAACAGAAATGTATCTTAAAAAAATTAGAAATTTGTATTTCAAACCTTCCCCCTTTCAAGCGGTTTATATTAATTTTGGGGAAGGGGGAGTACTTTATTCTTTATAAATATATAAATTATAACATCAGTGGAGGTAAAAAATAAGAGTAGAATTTGTTTTGTAGTCTAATCTCCTTAAACAAACCACAGATCTGTTTTTACAAATGTAGAAACTGAGTCACGAAGGCAAACTGACTCATTAAAACTCATACAGGAAACCTCTGGAAGCGCTCTCTAAATTCCCAAGAGGTTCTTAGTGCAGAAAATAAACTGTAAAATTTGAAAATTAGTATTTTTTTTATTATTTCATTACCCTCCCCCAAATACTTTTTGTAAAGTGTACAAAGGCTTTTTTCCTCTAACTGTTAATCAATGTCTGCTTGAGAACATGACAGAGGCCATGGAGAGCTGCAGACTGTATAGCCCTCCAAGTCACAATGTCAGAAAAAAATCATGAACAGGAGCTTTCAACTGAAGGAGAGGAAAGAAAAAGGCAAAAGGTTTCCATAAAGGCCCATATACTCTTCAGGAGTCTTTTTTCATGCACTTTTAAATAAAGAGAATAAGACACGGTTTAGGGGGGGAAAAAATCACATTTATAAATAAAGATGATAGGAGCACGCATTAGTGGAGAATTAATGAAATCACTCAGCCTTCGGCCTCAAAACACACTAAAGGTATGCATTAACAACACCCTAAAAGTCTAACTATCTTACTGTTCAACTTTAGGTATACCTTAAATCCCACATCAGTGTAAATGGTATCCAAATTAAAATTCGTCAAAGATTGAAGACAGCTTTGCCACTTCAATACCACTTCTGATTGCTTAAATCCAGAAGGTTCTAAAGCTATACTGGAATGGGAATTAGTATCTCATTAATTTAAAGGATGAGATTAAACACAGGCATTAAAAAAAAAGGTGAAAAAATATTTTTTGTTATTGTGGCTTAAAACATACAATTTGCAGCCTTCATAGTATGTATCAGGTACACTACACCAACTACCAAATAATGAATCCTTGTGACCTCCCTTCCCCCCACTCAAACATATTTATAGTGGTGATACTAAAAGGTTCATATTTCATTTAGGAAAAAAATTAGAGGTTACGAACTACACCTTCCCTCAGTATTTCTAGGTGTATTGCCACATACACAATTTATACAGCAATATACAAAATAAATTGAAGAAAAAATTGTAATGCCAAGATTACATGGCAGCAAGGAATTCCACATTTTTAAATAAAGTAACAGGTTATAATCTCGCATGCATTATTCCCTTAAGTTCATTTTGTATTCTCAAACTATGAATACATGGAATTACTATACTGATGTCCAGTGAAGGTATTTCCTGGAAGATGAACATGACGTTCACAAATGTGTTTCCACAAAGAATTTAGCTGACTGTCTTAGTGATCTTAATCCACTACTTGTGTTGATAAATATTACTGATTTTATGTCATTAGTAAGACAGACATAGGACGGTATTGATCGCAAATGCAGGACCTTTTCCAATTTACTAAACTGACACACACATAACCTTACAGCACCATATACACACCCCTCGAAGGAGCTGCTTGAGTCTGTTGCCTCTTTCCACCCCCCTTCTCCCCGACAAGAGTGGTCTCGTTCACTTGCCTTTCACACACATAACCAATAAAATTAATCAGCTGGAACACAGCATTTTTAAATCGCAGTAAAGTTAAGAGATGTTTTGTACGTTATTTGAAGGGAACAGCCTTTTCATTTAAACATAGTAAGACACTAATATGCTGCAGACAAACGCACTGCATGGGGTGTGGAGGACCCGAGCTGATTAGATTACCACAACATCAGCCTGAGGCCGCCATTTTTAGAATCTCTAAAGGACAAAAGAGGGAAATTAATAAATTTGCTCCACGTTTTCTAAAGAGTAACTTTAAAAGCATAGTGATGATAATCAATTAATCATGCATTCTAAGTACTGCCATGGATATCTCCTGCTTTTCTCCGATCTGAACCCTCAGTAACAAAAACGCTTCGTTATTATTCCTCTAAGGTACTGTAAATAAATGGACTAAAACATTCCTAAATCTAGATGCAGCACTGAACTTCTGCTTTTGACGACACGTAGTATGTACCATTTTAGGGACCTCAGGGTTTCCAGACACCGCACATTCCCTAATAGCCGAGTATGGGGGAATACAGGATCTTTATAATCAGGCTATATTATGTTTCTCTACCCTATTTAGTAGCACACGGTGAAACGTTCGTTTCTCCTCCCCTATGTCTGCAGCAATACGGTCTAACCCACCAACACTTAGTGCTTCAGGAAAGAGACTGAAATATGCCACCCAGGGAACACGAACACTGGCTGCAGAAACTAAAGCAAGAAAGGGGTGCACCACTGTAACTACTTACAACCTCGAGAAAGGGGGTGGGGAGAACGATCCCCTTTTAAATTGGCACAAAAACTCCTGGGGACAGCTCTCCGTTTGTCCAGGTTACACCACGAAGCGGAGATATTAACAGGGAAGCAGGCGGGGAGGCGGGGGTGTGGAAGGCAAAGAGATTAGGCCTATAACGAGCCATTTTAGTACCACAAAGCAAAAATATACAGAATGGAGGAAAAGAATAGGCTTCCCCAAGCTTCGTAAAACTCAATACGCAGTCCCAATAACGCACAAACCCGTTCTGAAAACCGCCAGCCCAAGGAAGCCTATGTTGTCACATAATAGCTCCTTTTGGCTCATTTTCCAAGCATAATGCATAAATCTGGCGTAACTGCCAAAAAATTCTCCTCAGCTCCTCCAGTTACAGTAACCCGCCATATTCACAAGATATAACGACAGCCTGCCATTTTTAACCAAACCCCACAAAAGGAAAAGCAAATTCAAGGCAACTTAAACAGAAATTAAACACATTTCAGGGTGGGAAGGAGTTATACTCGCACCGAAGGTAATGAGACGTTCCCGTCGCATTTCATTCCCTTTTTCCACCCCCCCCCCTCAAAGCACCCACAGAAGAATAACCAAAGACTCACCTGTAATGGTCCCAGGCCAGGCAACAGGACCCCTCAGCTGAGCCCCTTCTCTATCCCAACCAAAACAATGCAACAACCCACTGCGGATATCCCTACCCTAGGCAGGACTCAGCCCTCAGTAGGCTCTAGTAAAAGAAAGAAAAGGGAAAGAGGAGACCCCCCCCTCCCCCCAAACCTAGCTCAGTGCGCAGAACCCTACAGGGACCAGCTCAAAGGCGCCTTTGCCCTGGGACCTGTGTACAAACCCCACTGCTGCTGCCGCCGCTGCTGCTCCCGTGCCTGCCTCCCTCAGCCTCCTACGCTCCCTTCTATGTCACTGCCTCTCTCTGGGAAAATGGCGTCCGCTCTCCCCTCCCTCCCCCGGCACGGGGCTCACCCGCCCCGCCTGACAGGGGCAGGGTTACCAAGGCGAAGCCAAACAGCCGCCATTTTGCTTACGGGCCCGGAGCGCAGTCCGCGCCCGCCGAGCCCTCAGAGTCCATTTTGCAACACGGTGAACGGCTCGGGGGTCTGGGCGCGGCCGCGGCACCAGACTGCGGCAGGGGTTGGGCAGGGGGCCGTGAGGCGGGAAGTAGGGCAGCGGAGGAGGGGCGGCTGCAGCGGGGGCTGGCGCCGGGGGCGATCCGCAGCCCCGGCGGCGCAACCCGCGCGGGAGGGGCGGGGGCTCCGTCCTGGCCTGTTGTGAGGCCGAGCGCGGGCGGGAGCGAGGGTGTCTGAGTCACAGCTGCATCCTCGGAGGAATAAGCGCAAAAACTCCCTCCTCGGCCGCTCTCACACCCCCAACCTCCGGCTTCGTCGATGCTCTCGGCATACGTGTTCTTTATGAATCTCAAACTGCACATTTTCGGCCCAAACTGCGCGAAAAGCCGGGCAGACCCGCCGGATCTCACAAACGCAGAAGAACTAACTGAGGGGCGGGGAAGAGGGGAGCGAGAAAGGAGCGGGAGTTTTTGCAGACCTGCTCAGGAGGTTTTGGCTGAAACTCTCAGTAAGACACTCGAGGCTGAGAAACTTCCCCGAAGCGTTTAGGACTCATATATAAGGCAAGTGGGAGAAAGCTTCTTTCCTTAAAGCGAGTGGGACAGCACTTGCTGAAGGCGTTTCTGTTCTGCAGGGAACGAGACAAGCAGCGAACGAGCCTCGTTTGCCCTTTAGGGAACAGCGCTCGGGGAGCAGGAATGGCGTCCTTCCATCCAGACCAGCGGGCGCTGCCATAGCCGGGAGCTCGCCCAGCCTTTTAGGGCAGACACAGCCTCTACCATTCGTAAGGAGCCCCTCTTCCTACTACCATATCTCCTCCCAGCTCCCGCCGTACCCGTACGCCGCCCTGCCTCCCCTGCCCGGCTTCAGCCCCTCCAGCGATACGGCTGATTGAGGGAGGGGAGGCGGTGGCTGGGGTTTCGTTCGACGCCCACCAGGGGCTGAGCGAGCCTCCTTCAGTGCGCAAACTCGGGGCACCAGATAAAAGCTGGGCTGGCAGCTCTTACTCTGCCTCGATGGAGCCGCCACATTCGGGTGACTGGAGAAGCAGTTAGCAGCAGCGCCATAGACTAGCGTCCCCCCACACCTTGGGCAGAGAGAGTTTGGGGCTCTAAACAGCTGCTGCTGCGGCAGGAGGGAGCCGAGGTGAAGGGATCTGCTAGCTGGTTGGACGCAGAGGAGGCGGCTGTAATGGGGCATTAAGTCTGAGGGAGGAGGGGGGGCGATTAAACGTCTTGTGATCATGGCGGAGTCTATGGGTATTTTTTTCTTGTCTAACTCTTCTGTGCGTGTGTCTCTTGTTTCTTTCTCTCTTTCTCCTTAGGGCGCTTGGCTGGGGCTGCTCGCTCGGGTTCTGCCTGTTGCGCGAAATGGCGGCTGGCGTCTCGGTGGGTTTGGTTGTCGGTTTTTTGTGTAGGGTTTTTTTTTTTTTTTTCCCCCTTCCCCTCCTATTCCCCTCCCCGCACTTGAGCCTTGGCTGCGGCTCCGCAGCGAACCGCGGCGGAGCCAGAGTCAGGAGGGGGGCGGGAGCGGCGGGGCAGCCAATGGCTGGGCCGGCCGGGGTGGCCCGGCGCTCCCTGATTGGCTTGTGCTGACATCATCCTGCAGCAGGGGCAGCCGCAGCTGGGCAGGGTCGGGAGCTGCCGGGGGAGGCAAAGGCAGAAAACAGGCGCCATGATCTCAGCGCTAGGGAGGACTCCGCGGGCAGGGCGTCCCCGAAGAGCTGGCGAAAAGGAAAGCAGGACCAGGCTTGGGCTTCTCTTTCCCAAACAGTACCGGGGCTGTGCGGAGAGGAGCGGGGAACGAGCGAGAGGGGAGGAACTCGTGCCTGCCTTTGTAACTGCGTCAGTACAAGATGGCGCAGGGTGTCCCTGGAGAGGGAAGGGAGTTGCACGTCCGCCGGAGGTCATGTGACCGCGTTGCATTCCTGTGGGGTTTGGCTGCGGACCAAGCTGGCTTAGGCGGCGGCGGCTGCCCGGGAGAGCCCGGGCTTCCCTCCCCCTCCTCCCGCACAACGTCGTCGGTCCCGCGCTGGTTCCCTTCCCCCATCAGCCTTATGCACGAGGGCGTAGCTGCTGCCGAGGAAGGTTCTCGCTTCTCTCCTTACTCTCCACCCACCTCCAGGGTGTAGCTGCTCTTAGGGGAGGCTTTCCATTCCGCCCCCTCTCTTCGCAAGGCTTTACCCACCGCCAGGGAAAGTTCCCCCTGGGCGCCTGCTGGCTCCGCCCGAGCGTGGGAGTCGGGTGCGCTCACAGCAGTGCCGCCCGCTCGGTGCGAAGGCACTGTGCTCTAAGTTAAGTTCCCGGGGGTTACGGAGTGGTTCTTACCGAAACAGTCGTTTTAAGCGATGTCTAAATGACCTCATTAAAGCCGCTGAGGAAAACGCACAGGCTATGCGGAGTTGTTCTTCTGACGAGGAGGTCTTGGCTGTTCCAGTATTGCTCTGCCGGGGATGCGGGGTGGAGGGACCAAGGAAAAATCTGCGAGGTGTTCATGACTTTATTCTATTTGAACAGGAAAAGTGGATCGCTGTTCTTTGTGTGTTGTTGATTCCTATTGCAGGAGTTGAGCAGCTTTATGTGGAGCGATGGGTGTATTCCTAATTCAGGCCGCAGATGGCCTGCATCTTTAACACAGGAACTGATGTGTATACTTAGTGCGAACGAAAAATATGGTCTGCGAACATTATGAGGACTCCCCGTGTTGTACTTTGAGGTCCATAGGAAAATGAAATCTTTACACAGGTCTGGATAGGCCTGGAAGGTTGGCAAATACGTTCTCTGAGTCTTTTTCTGTTTCAGTATTTGATGGATGGGATGTGAAAAATGAATGTTTTCCAATCCTAACTCTTTTCTTAAAGGAATGCAACTCCTCTTACTGTTTGATTGAGGTTCTCCTGTTTTGAAAGCAATTCAGTGCTGGTTCCCATGTCTTGTTCTTGTATGCCAGGGTGTAAATTTAGCCACTGCATCTAACCGGATGATCAAATTAACAGTTAAAATTGTTGATGGTTTAAGGGTGTTGGTTTCTTCTATTTAGAAATGTTTCACTTTTTCTGTTCGTAGTCTGTCCCTAGGTAGACAGGATTTTTTTTCTTTTTACCTCCGCAGTAGTATCCTGATAAGGCCTAAAGCTTGAATATTCCACAAATGTGCTGTTTGAGAACTACTGGAATGAAAGTAACTGAGTGTATGACTAACACAGAAGATTCCTGTATAATAGATGCTCTTTATTATGCGTTACATAAGTAATACGGTGAGGTGGAGTTCAGTTACGTAAGGACTGACTGGGAACTTGGGAGCTACTGTAAGTAGCTCGTATTGGTCGCATATATAGCCTGCAGGGCATCCCTGTATTGTGGGAGGAAGGGTAGAAAAACAGGATTGGAAGCATCTAACAGCACTACATTTTTCCTTTGTAAGTTTATAGGCAATACCAGGAAAGAAAGGGAGAAGACAGTAATTAAGGATGACACAGTGTGAAGCTTTCAAAAGTCTGTAGAGTCATTTGAACTTAGGTTTTAGGATGTAAGCTCTGTTTTCCAAAAGAGCAATCCCCCCTTTTTTGAGTGTCAGGAGGTGGCTGTCAGCATTGTGCCAACCGACTTCTGTGCAGGCTCTAAAGCGCAAGATTCTTGAGTCCTAGAGATTGTGAGGCTGTGCCTTTTTTTTTTTTTTAAACTTACTCAAAATGGTGTTAGGAGGAGGCAGTTGGTTTGTTGATCAAACATTAAAATGACTGGATTACTGATTCTTCTTGTGTAGGCACCTTATGACACAAGGTGAATACCCCCTTTGTAATGGAAGCTTCCAGAGAGGCTTTCAGTGTACCGTGATTCTTCTAATACAGCACAGATTTATGTGGGACTTGACACTGTGAATACTTTGTTGCAGGTGTGTTTAAGGAAGAACATTAATTTGAACTAAAGATGAGGGGAAAAAACTATTTTATTAGTACTTGCATTTAGGCATGTGTTCTATAATTATGAAACAGAGTAATTGCCTGCTTCATTGTAAGAGAATTGTTTGAAAGCTTATGTTATAGAATAGTTTATATAGAAAATCTTCTAGAATTTCAATTCTTAAAGCGGCCTTTTATATAACTCACTTTGATACCAGATTTTGCCTGAAAACCAAGAAATGAATTACTTTAAAAGTTCTCTGTGTAACTTGCAGCTTATTGCTGCAGTACTTGAACAGTGGTGTGGCTGTGCTTTTATGACGCTATAGGCAAGTTTTAATGAGCTGGTAGTTATTTCTTGTTTGTTTCAAGGTTGTCTTTATTAGCAGTTCTCAGGGAAGCAATTTTAGTTGTCTTGAAAGATGCTGTAGCTCCAGCAGTGTTGAAGTGCAGTCTCAAAACGATGTCTTATGGATTCTGAATTACTTTGTGCTGCAGGAGTTGTGCATTATAAAAGTGCGTATTTCTTTGAGACGGGATTTGCCCAACGGCCAGTCTGATGCAAGCTGTGTTTTGATCTTGAAGGAAAGAAAAAGAGCTGTAGGAGAGGGAGACTGGGTAAAAAATGGCAGGTAGTTTACATATATGGTAGCTTACTGGGAAAACTAGCAATTTCTACTGAGCTACAATTTGTTCTTTAATGAGGATACTTCAATGGGCTGGATGTTCTCCAACAGTTAGACTTGTGGTTCTAACTTGCCATGGTAGCCTGTCTGTGCATGTATGTGTGGTCTCAGCCCTTGCTAAGACCTGTTATTTAAACATTGTTGTTTACCTTTGGCCATACAAAGGGACTGACAGGAGTTCAAGGGTATTTAGGGGAGAAAGGACAGAGATACTAAGTGTGATAGATCTGACTATGCATTAATGTCATAGTTGAGACAGTTGAAGTGCTCATGCTGAAAGATGATCCTGCACCTTTTTTCAGCTGTTCATTCTTGGTTCTGCAGGTGATCATGGGGGAAGTAGTAGTGAAGAATGGATCAAACATAAGCCTGACTGTAATGGATGGTTTTCTAATGTGACTCTTCATTGTGGGCTTGACAGACATTCCTGCTTGAACGGAAGTAGTCAGAAGCAGCTGCTGGGAAAATGGAGATGTGCAGGTTTTAATTGTTAGTGAAGTTAGGTGTGGTTTTTCTCAGGAAAGCTGCAGTTATTGGGGAGTTTTGAAGGGCATGTCTTAAAGGCTTTTGGCTATTGTAGCTAGAATCACTGAGCCAGGCACTCTCAAAAAAACAATTCTAAACTTCGACTACATAAGTCATTGCTAGATTGACCTTCAGTTGTGGGTGGCAAGAGCACCTCAGAATCACTGAAATTGTAGCCTATAAAATTAAGTGAAATGTTATTCTCAACTACCTGTTAGTTAGGTGTTTATAGGATTTTAGATTTAAGCTTATTTTTTTGAAACAGGGTAAAACTTGAAATAAGCTTGCTTCTTCCAGACGTGGCTGATAATCTGATAGCTGGGGTATTCAGTGAAGAATTATTCCTACAGGATGAGTTCTTAGCTAATAGTAAAAAGTGATACTTGCGGGTCACAGTAGTCATTAGTCAAATGAATTTTATTTGCATGAGGTAAAGGAGTTCTAGTGACTGACAGCTGATCAGTTTATCCACCTGGATGCGGAAAGACTGCTGAATGCTCAAACAGCAGCAGGACAAGAACTTCCTTGGCACACTGCTTCAGGCTTTCTGTTATAATGAGCCTTTCTGAATAAGTTGAGATTAGTAAGGTTTTGCTTGATCAGGAAAATAGGTTATTGGCTGGTTCTACGATTCTTAACAGTTGAGTTCCTCACTTAAAGAAGCAACGTTAAAGCTGTTGTGTGGCCTCCTAATCCTGCGATTAGTGGGAATTTGCACCAGGTTCAGTGCTATGACCTTTGGATAGTGAAGTGGGGCAGTGGTTTGTTTTCTCCTTCCAGCATGACGGTACTTCAAGTCGAGTTTCTGATGAGCTAGTTGCTTTGGAGAGCAGTATTAATGTCCATGTAGCTACTTTGATGAGTGAGGTAGTGCTCAGGCATGACTATAATGCAGCACTAGACCTGTCAATAGCGTTCTTTGATGAAGATGGAAATAACCAGTGATTGAATGGTTCCTGAGTAGTATAGGCACAATGGTGCTTTTTTGAGGGTCTTTAGGAAGAAAATGGGGGAAAATACTGCCAGTTTGGAAACTTGGACTGTACCAGAGTTGGGAAGTTACTGAACTGGAGACTCTAGCATCCCGAAAGTACAACTGAAGGTGGTCCTGTCACAGAAGGCAAGAGTTTGCAATTCTTGTAAGCTCAGAAACCAAGGAAATTTTAGCTGCTGTATTTTTGTGCTTATTAAATGTTGGGTAAAAGAAACACTACTGAAACTTCTTACTGTGACTGCTCTGTCTGTGAGCTTGTTAATGTTGCGTGGTCATGCAGTAGATGTTACTCAGAAGTGGAAATGCAGCAGCTTTATTGCAGCAGTATATCATGTCTCTCCAAAGGTTTAGCTTGTGAAGGCTGCTGTAGTCCTACTCAGTGTGGTCTGTTAAGACTCAAACCAGAAATACGCAGCAGGATGAGAGAGCTGGGGTTTTTCAGCATGGAAAAAAGAAGGCTCTTGGGGAGACCTCACTGTAGCCTTCCTGTATTTACAGGTGGCTTATGAAAAATAGACTATGGCTTTTTACATGGGCAGACAGTGATAGGAAATGGGTTTAAACTAAAAAATGAGAGATCTAGATTGGATGTTAGGAAGGGATGCTTAGAGGATAGTGAGGCACTGGAACAGGTTGTCCAGAGAAGTTGTGGATATCCCTTTCCTGAAAGTGCTCAGGGCCAGATTGAATGGCAGCCCAAACAGCCCGGTCTAATGGAGTTGTCCATGCCCATGGTCAGGGCCAGGAACTAGATGATCTTGAAAGTCCCTTCCAACCCAAACCATTCTGTGATGTCTGACAGCAGAAAGGTGCACTAAGAATGGGTGCCTGTGACATTGACAGTCACTGATTATAATAACGGATTTGTTTCTAGGAAGCTTCTGTAGATTGGTAACTCATGAAGCTTTCTTAGGTGGAGTTCTACTCTTAGTATTTACTGACAGAAGTTAGTATCTTTCTGTCCGGTTGGCTGTTGTATATGGATTTTTGATAGCTGTTCGATCCAGTGCTAGTACAGCTGCTATAGACCAACCAAAAACAAGTCCAGAACTAGCTTGTGTGGCAAGGTCTTAGAAGTAGTGTGAAGGGCACAAGAACTTAATCTGAAGAGGTAGCTGGGAAACAAGCGTTAGCATCCAATCCTTGTGCTAAACTGCCTCCTTCCATGTTCCTGCCTTTACTTAGCAGGTTAACGGACTGTCATGTGATTCCCCAAATTTTAGTGAAGTAAGGTAAAAATAATTGGAGGTGCAGAACTGTGCCACTGTATTAGTGCAGACAAAGCAATACCTCAAAGAGACTGTGAGACTATAGCTGGTCATGATACTGAGATAGTAATTTAATCTCTAGCCTAAGAGGTGTTTTACCAGCTTCATTCCCTGGTACGTGCTGAAGGATGGTTGTGCTGCTTCATTTTGGGCCACAATGTGGCCCAATTTGTCAGATTGATGATAGATTGTGTAGTGTGGTTTTATCTGTTGAGCCAGGGTAAGCTGTTTCAAATTCCATCCAGAACAACTCTGGGCCTTCTAAATAGAGAATTATTAAATATTACAAAATGTCATTGTCGCAAATACCCTGATTTAGAAGGCTACTC
>VYZQ01008449.1:51980-76433 GCA_013400655.1 Mystacornis crossleyi
CTCAGTCACCCACCCCCCCTCCCCCGCCCATTGTTACTTGCCTGCTCTCCCTGTGGCTTGTATTTTTATGCTTGCTCATAGCAGAGTTGGGTCAGTTTTCACATAGGCTTTCACTGCACTGGGATTGTTTCTTACACAGGTGAAAGAGCTGCTCCTACAGATGATTGTCCTGGGCAGGAGTGGCAGCAACTTAGCCCAGGACAGGACATGAAACACGGCAGTTAGCTGAAGTTGCTGTGCAGATCAGGTCACCGTATTCCACTTCTCTCTGTGCTTTGTGATGGTATGTCTAGGAGTTTTGAACAGAGAGGTATTGGCTTAAGGAGAGGGATTGTAGAAATAGAGAACCATGCAGAGCTACAGAGAAGTTTCACACCTGAGGTACGTGGAGAATTATCCTTCAATCTCATCGATGAGAGGGAGCCTCCAGTCAGACAGTTCCTCCACTGACATGTTGAGGCAAGTGACTCAGCCCTGCAGTGGAGAAGAATGTCCCCAGAGGAGCTTTCCCAGAAGCACCTTCACCTGGAGGTTTCTTGCTCAGGAATTATTTGGTTGTGAAAACTCATCAGTTCACAGAGCCTGGGGTGACAGAGTTGTGGGCAGATTGCTCTCATGGGGATGAGGATGCACAGCTGTAAGCAAGCCTAATTAAGGCCTCTGACAAACTTTGCAGTGTAACTGCACCAGTAATTGCCAGGATCTATGAAGTAAATAAAGGCTAGTTTTTCTCTCAGTCCTGAGAGTTGTAGAAGTTTATGATCATCCTATCTTATCAGGAATGAAATACATTGAGGCCTATTAAAGGAGGCAGCCGTTGCTATTCACTGGTGATTTGTTAACAAATAAAAGCTTTCAGAAATAGCACAAGATGAGTCTGGCAGCAGTCAACTGACCTGTAATTTTAAGACTGGGGAAATGATAAGAAAAAGGAAGCAGAGCGTAGCAGAACTCACAGCCTGGTAGTTCCCATGAGCTTCTCTGGAGCTTGAGCTGCTATCACGAGTGAGACCCTGAGTATCTTGAGTCTCCTGAACTGTACAGGTTTGTACTGCAAGTCACCCTTCTGGGAAAAGAAACCCCATGAATGTTTTTGACAGAATAGCTTTGTGAGTGGCTTTTTCCCTTCCAAGACATTAGCCTTATAAATTGCACTGATACCAAGGTCTACATACTCTATAGACATTATAACCTAGCCTTTTTTTTTAATTTAAAAGTGGACAAGATGGTCATTGCAGGAAGTGGCTCAGTTATGACGATACTGGGGCCAAATCTTTAACTCCTGTAAACAAGTTTTGCTTGATTCTGGCAGCACAAACCAGTTTTAAACCTGGTTTGAAATGGCTAGTGTTTGTGGAAGTCCACTGCATATGGCAATGGACAGAAAAGACAAAGGGGCCATCTCAACAGGTACGTGCTATCAGAAGACCAGTTGGCAAGCATTATGTAGGAGAAGCAGTCTGGAGTCAACACCTGAAAGCTGACTTTTCATGTGGAACAGGAAATTATTGAATGTCTGGAGTATCTGCTTTATTTGCTGTCAGCTTTTCAATCTCCTAAACAAGATAAATACAGTGACACATGGAGTTTGAGTCCCTGTGCTGGCATTGTGAACACTCTTCTGCATAGGAGAGGGTGGTGAAGCAGAATAATTAAGGCATCCCGCTGTGCAGCCAGATGTGCAAGTTTGTCTTCATTTGCTAGCCCCTCACCAATGAAGGTGAAAGAGGTATTTTGGGATCAGTTAAGTCCAAGGAAGCCAGGTGGTATATTAACCTCCTTCCTCCAGAACACGGTTAACTGCAGAAATGGAAGTGCCCTGGCCTTGTTCACCTGATTGATTACTCCCATCTAGCAAACCTTTGAACTTTTCAGCCTGGATTCCTTCAAACTCTTAGGTTGGTATAAAAAAAAGGGTCTGTTGCTATGTGCCCTTAGGGATGCAGCTTTACTTCCCAGGATCATCTCTCTTACAGTAATACTTTCAACATGTGCTTCAGAGTGAGGCACAAACCCAGAGTGGTTCACTGGCTGTGTGACTGCAAAGGCACATTTCTCTTTCCTGGATCTGACATACATACCTTTTACGGCATGGGGAATATTTGATTGAAGCATATGGTAAGATATCATCATACATTGATTAAGTGTATTCAAAAAAGGGTGTTCAATTGCTATTGCATAAGGAAAAAAATCAGCTTGTTCTTTTGAAATACCCTGGCACTGTTTCAACTCAAGAAATATTTATTACGGAGACTTTAAAGTAGGAGGAAAGTAAGAAATCCTATGAGGAAATTTTGTTTGTTTCTTACATTTTCTCCAGCCCTCCCTCACCCTGAACTGTTCAATATGGTTAGAAGGAAAATCCTTTCCAAACCTTTTCCGTCTAAAATATCATCAGATGGAGCAAAGGGAAAGCTGAACTTGCCCCCGAAGCATCCCCACGCTGAAATGTTAGATGCTCCATCTCCAGAGCTTGGGATACAGGGAAACTACAAGTAGCAAGATGTCCCTGCTGTTTGTGGAGGGGGGCGATCACAGAGTGTCTCACGCCTTGGATGCTTCAGGGAGCAATCTGGCGGAGCAGAAGTCATCCTTTACTGTGATGATGTGGTGACTGGTGGCAATACCAGCCTACAGACTTCTGTCTTGTTCTCAGTCCCTCCTTGCCTCTTTCTGTGCCATGGGGCACAATACTTGCGGCTGGATTAAAGCAATTCCCTACAAACAGCAGTGAAGACCAGAACGCTCATGGGGCAGGGTGGTGGTGTCCTTTAAAGCCCAGCACTGGTGGGATTTACAGCACGACTCCACAAGCAGTGGCTTGCGGGCGATGGCCTCTCCCATCTCTGGGTCGGTAAGTGGTGCACTTGTGCACTGTGCTGCATAAGGTCCTTGCTTTCAGCCTGGAGCTATGTTCCGGGAGGCTCTGCTCCAGCTTCAAGTCCATCAAACCATGATCCTGGGAAATATAACATCATAAAATAGTGTCCCTGTGCTTCAGAGCAGCTGAGGAGACATAGGGAAGGTTCAGGTGCAGGAAAAATTTGCTGTCTGAGCTTCACCACAGCTGCTCAGTACTGTCACCTCTTACTGAACAGCACTGTCACAACACTGCATTCAGTAACAGGACTTTGAGGAGAGTTTAAATTCAATAAAGATGGAAATATAATCTGCTAAACAGCTATAACTTTTTCTTGTCATACTGGACAGGACAGGAGACAAACTGTTTCAAGTACTGCAAGATAAGTAAGCTAGAACTACCTGTAGTTTTGTAACACAAGTGTGGATTTCTAACAGCTTGCTAAAAAAAGAAAAAAGTTATGCTCTTTCTCTTACTCTAGTCAACTATGAGTACAAGCAATTACATAGAAGCTTATTTTTCTATGACATTTATCATTACAAAGAAAATGAGAGAAACTGCATGCCAACATTTATTATAATTTCATTAGTATCCAAGTAGATCTAATTTATATGGAAGTTCTGTTTCCAAGATGAGGATCAAATGAATCTCATCTGACAGACAATTGAGTTATAAAGGCTTCACATGAGAACTGTTCTCCAGCAGAATGTAAACAAGACATATTGATTAAAAAGGTCAGACACAATAGGTAGCTAAATTATGGCAGGACTTGTCAGCCAACAACCCATGCTAGACCTTCTCAAGTGGTGCAAGTTAGCATGTAGTAAAGCAAAAGTTTTAAATTAACCCTAGTGTTTTACCCTCTGGGCAGTAGAACTAGAAGTTAGAGGAAATAAGTTTATAAACTGTAGAAGTAATATGACTCTGTGTCACAAGTTGTAAAGACTTGAATTTCGCCCAAAGACTCACAGATTTTTAGAGTGTTAAATATCACTGTAATTACTAAATTTTGCATGAAAACACCAAGGAAAAAAATTTTAGCATAAATGTAATATCTGAGACTTAAAACTTACGTTTGCGGAACTGACTGAAACTGCACAAGCAGAAGATTCATGCACCAAAATGTTGAAAGGGCATCCCTGCTAAATGCCTTGTGGAAAGTGCTAAGCAAACTGGAATAGTTCCAAAATACGTAGGTGGGATTGCTCTTCACAATGCTGGGATTTACTCCATTATTGTCCAAGTGACTCAGCTGAAATTACCCACCATCTACTAAGATGTATTTTATTGTCAATACATTTTACCTTGGCCTTTCCTCTCCGTGGCTACATGGCCTTAATTCACCTAAATTTCTAAAATGGTGGTGCCAAGTAGCACTGCATTTCCCATATCCAAATATTATATAGACTCATCTGCATGTTCAGAAGGACAGTGTCACTGCCTTGTATCAACATTTTCTTTGTTAATCTACTGCCAAGAGAAAGATACTGCCTTCCCTGATTTTAGACCGAGCTCCTCTTCTGTGACATTGCCAGTTGCAAAATGACCTTGAAATTGATTCCCAGACGCAGAGAAGCACTTACTTGAAGCCATGATGCTTAATTAAACAGTCAGTCCATGAATCCTGTTTGCCCTTACTGTGGCAGAGCAAATACGCCTTTAGGCATTCAAAGATGGACTGGGCTAGAACAGCTTTGTGCAGATAAAACCACAAGGTTTCCACTTCTGTATCTCACATCTGTATCTAGCAGGATGGTATCTCCTGATGCTGTAGTCCACCACTCTTTTTGACAGAAAACAGGCTGTTCTTCCTGCCTTTTTATCTAGAATACTGTTTGACTTAAATATTGAATCATGATTTGGTCAGTCAATTCACAGCAGTTTATGTAATCTGAAATGGAGATTAAAATCCAACCCAATGCATGGATTGCAGTATTTTGTTTTTAAGGCAGCCAGTGCCAGCTGCTTCAGCAGAAGGTTTAAGAAGCTCATTAGAGAAGAAATAACCAATTATTCTTGAATTCTACCTCCGAGCAGTTGAGGAACTGGGCTCTGAAGCATAATGGTTTGTACCTCTAGCAATTTTTCAGTCCTGTCTAAAAAATGTCAGACATCCTCATTACCCTCTGAATCGTCCAGTGATGTTTTGGCTCCTAACTCTCAACAGTACCTATTGACAGGGATTTTGTAGGTTGGCTTAAGGTGCCACCTTCCTCTGCTCTTCCAAATCCGCCATTTGTAATTGGCTCACTTTCCATTTCACTGTGTTTCCCTTATTCACGTGTCGTACCAAGATACATACTGGAGCTCTTAAGCACTTTCCATCTCCTAGTTCTAGTATTTCACTCACTAAATGAGATGCTTATGCACTAAATGTTCCCCTCCATCTCTCCTGGCTCCCCAGGGAAGGAAACCTAGGCGTGTTAGCCACAAGGAGATGCTTTGGCCAGGTACCATGCAGGTCAGAGCATCCAATTCCCCTGAGTCTAGGTGCAGCTCTGGTGCCCTTTCTCTATATTCTGTTTAAAGGAAGTTCTCTGTATAATCTTTAACATAAAATTCCCTATATTTATCTCTGTTTTAATCAATTAATTAATTCTAACATAAATACATTACTATGCTCTTTAAGACGAAGCAAAACATACAATTGCTCTTTATTAAGTCTTCTTAAGTACGTTGGATATCCCATAATGCCAAAATAGCTGCTCTTTATGTTGGTTGAGGGCCACAGATCCTAAAAACTGTGTAAGCACCTAATTACTTTAAAAACTTTAGGCCCAAAGTAGATCCTAAGGTACTTGACCACTTCTATAAATGTAGGCCAAAGCTCTTCTTTCCAAACAAAGTGTGCTGAAACTTGGTTCTTTGGTTGTGAATTTGCAAGAAGAAACAAGATAATTTCTGTGTCTCAGAAGGGTTTGTGTTTTCCAGCCAGGATGAGACCTTTCCTGGAGCAAGCAGCCAGGAAGAGACAGGAGCTACAGGGGAAGAAACCTATAAACTGAACTCCTAGTGCTAGCAAGCCAGATTGTAGGGACTGTGGAGATGATGGGGCACTGCAGGAAGAAAACTGGTGGTGGAATTTTGAGATATGTGAAGAAATTAAAAAAAAAAAAAATCTCTATTTTATAGGGTACTGACTGGCACGAAAGAACTATTGGACCCCAGGCTGACACTTTCCAAATCACTCTACTGACACGTCGTAATCAGACCAGAACACAACTACAAATAACAGTAGGAAATCTACCTACATCATGCCAAGAGAGTGAGTCAGTGTTAGTAATTTGGTGCTTTTTTTTAATAATTGGGGGTTTTGCCCAAATCCTACTGAAAATCACTCCTTTCCTCCTGTAGTACCAGAGGGTATTTGGTGTATATATATATGCATATATTTTTTTCCTCAGATTCCATGCCATCACTTTTCCTGCCCACAGCATTTACCAAACTTCTTAGCATCCTTATTAAAAATTAAACCTGTTTATTAAAATGAATTCCCTTAGAAGTTTTCCAGCAAAGTGTCTCAGCCCTATGCAAAGCACAATTAGCACATGGGACAGAAAGCTGTGTGGAGAAAAGGGAGAACTTGTGCTGTTTTGGTGACATTAATTCCCTTTGTCTTTATACCTGTGTAATCACTAGTATACAGAAAGGATGTTTAATACTGATCTGGCAGCATCTTTTTAGTATTGAAATATGCAGTACACAGAACAGTGGAGACAGCCCTTCTTACAGTCTTTGACTATTTTTTTTAAATTTTCAGGCTCTTAAGGCACTTCTTTTGAGATTTATAATAACTGATTATATAACTATCCATATATTTAATAATGCAACCCATTGTTACACTTAAGTATTTTAGTTTCTCAGCATTCAGTGCTTTGAAAGTATGTGCTACCATTTGAAACAAAATAGGAATAGCTCGTTTAGAGGATTTTGCTGGAAAATCTATTGACCAACACTTGTAACTTATTTGAAATGATTTGTCATGCCTCAATTAAAAACAGCCTTTCCTAATGGGCAACAGCTTTCTCTGGGGTTGATACTCCGTCTTCTGCAAGCAAAGTCACATATGCGGGGAGCTGCCTATGAGATGGAGCAGAGCCCAGGGCAACACAGGGCACCATAGGCCATTCTCGGATCTGTTGCAGCAGGTCTGCGTTCCCAGGGACTGGTTTCTGGAGAACCCAAACAGGGTGTAAGTTAATAACATGCTTTATAGGTCAGCTGCAAGCCTCCTTTCCCCCAAATGTGGAGAGCACCAGGTGGGCTGTTTTATATGTAAAGCAGTATCTTATGGGGAAGGCAAGTTTGGTCACACTGATTAAATTGGATTTTTTAAGACCAAGGTTGATCTGAGAAATCCACAAAGAACATACATCCATAGAAATGCCTTCTCTTCATTAAGAACAGTGAACTAAGAGGGTCACTGAATTCAGGATCAAACCTCATCTCTATAGGTGTCACAGTCCAGTAGGGAGATAAATTTGGTTGAGAAAAATGTCCTGTATGAAAGTAAGTACCATCAGGGAGCTTTTTTTTGTGGCATGGAGCTAAACCATCTATACCAGTACAGTGATTCCTAGGCTGGTTTTGGCCTGAGGTAAAGATGGTCACCCAGGTGAGGCTGAGCTAAGATTTGGGAATTAGCATGTGCCAGGTTTCCCTTCCAGTGGGCAACCTGGGTGAAGCCATGCTTTAGAGGCTGAGACTTCAATAGTAAGGGTGTGGGCCATTCTCTGCCAGAGAATGGTTTCAGACAAGTTTAATTTAATAAGTGATATAATAATAAGTTATATAATACTATGAAGTTGTATAATTTATATGCATGGAACTGTGGAGTGTGGGTGTCCCCTTGGAGGGACAGGCATTGCAGCTGCCTTGGCTCTCCTCCTGCCCCAAGGGATTCAGATCTCTTTGGTGTTCATGGATGCTCTCCTGCTGCAGAGCAGGAGAATGTCTCCTTCTCCCAACTTCGAGTAATTTGGTAGCAAATGGAGGTGTGAGGAAGCAGGGTGGCCATTGCAGGAGTGGTATCAATACCCAAATGCATCCCTGTTACCTTGTGCTGTTGGTTTCCTACCAGAGGCCCCAGCTACAGATTAGCTTCTGGGAGGGAAGGGAAACCTTTCCAAAAAGAGTAGGACCTCAGGTAGAGACTTGCTGTCCTATGTCTGTGCTGCCGGGGACCAGCTGTGGACCATGTGTTGATGGCTGATGAATGTCACTCATGAGGCATATTTTAGCTTTACTCTCTGTGATAATCCCATCACTACTTACCCACACAGACTGGTAGAATGGGAAAGGTTGCAGTGCCTATGGCTGCATATGTGCATATAAGCACATGAACTGTTTGCCAGCTACAAAACCCCATCTACCTCCCACTGCTGTACTTTTGCAGTGGCTGTTTTGAGTCAGGATGAAGAAATCTGCAGAGGCCTAGCATCCCTTGTGTAAACAAACATGCTTGCAGGCAGGCTCTGGGGCCCTATCAGAAAACAAGATGATTGGAATGATAAAGTACCAGTATAGTCTTGAAGGAGCTGCGTTTGCTAAGAATGTGCAGCTTCAATAAGGAGTTTTTGTGGGTTAAAGCATGTTTGAGCTGGTAAATGAGGGGTAGGCCCTGGTGCCCAGGCAAACACCCAAAATGGCTGCACTCCTAAGGCAAAATCTTGGAGCTGACAGAGTTCCTACAGGGTGAAATTGCTGAGCAGAAATTGCTAAAATGCTTTAATTAAGCCACAGAGGGGAGCAGAAGGCAGATATTTCTCAGGAAGGGGAGCATCTTGTGGTGTTTCCTTGTGGGACTTGGCTGCAATGGATCAGAGAGAAGCCATTGCTTCATACAGAAGCTCTGGCCCAAATGTCAGCCCTTGGCATCTTCCTGCAAAGAAGAATAAAGATGCAAAGGTGCTACAAAAAAACCTACCCAGAGAAATGGAGTTGGGGGACTGGTACTGCCCCCTCACCGTGGCAGCTCTCACTCCTGCCATGGCAGGAGCCTGGATGGAAGGGTGTCTCCAGCACTTCCGGACCCTGCTCTCTTGAATATTTTTTGCATGCCTAATTTCTTTGGAGGTGTTCAATTGATTTAAAGCACACATCAAGGTGACACAAAGAGCAAACAAGTTCGCCACAGAAATCCTGTGAATTGTTGCTCAGCCATTCACTGTTGCAGGCAAAAGAGGCACCAGGAGATGCAAGAAGGAAATCGTCAAAGTTAATTATTTACTGGTTTATAGACTTTCAGCTACTTCAGCCTGGCAGGTTTGATAAGGAAGCCTGGAGCTTCAGTTGAAGCAATTAGCTTGACTTCTCTGCGATATTAGTGAGTAATTGTGCTATTGTTTATTTCCTGTAAAGCGACAGACTACTAGAAGGGGTTTGTTTGCTGTTTGTAGATTATTTGTGTCAGGGTGGATGCATTCACCAGGAGAATGGCAAGTAGGAGTGAGAACACTACAAAGACTTTCCCTGTGACTGTACAAGGACATGCACTTCTCCCCATTTTGTTCACTGTCTAATACATTTTCTCTTGCTTTTATTCTGTGGTGTTAATAATGGTGATGATACCCAGAGCCAGGTTTGTATTGGTATTAGCCCTGAGAAGACCCCAGAAGGGGAACAAGAGTGCCCTGAGTTAATGGATGCTGGGTAGGCAAAGGGACAAAGCACGGGGCAGATTTGTGCATTTGTCCTAGAAGATTAGCAAGAAGACGGAGGTGTCCTTGATAATCAATATTGAAGAAGACAATGGAAGAAGTAGCAAAGGTTGTTTTTCCCTTCACTTGCAAGTAGGTTTCCTTTTCCAGTTTATATCGCTTCCTGCCAGACATGAAATTGAACCCCTTTGTATGCAGGAATAATCCAGTTCACCTCAAACCAATTCCTGTCAGCTCTGAAAACGAAACATGAGAACTACTAAAAATAAGCAATAACAGGGCATGAAATAAATAATCTACTGCTTTGTCCAGGGAGAAATACTTTCTGACTTGGTCATCAGCAAGTAATTATTCTTGCTGGAACTGGCTAAGAGGTTAACAAATCCAGAGTGCATAGCTCATCTTGTCTTGGGGAAGATGGTGGCCTGGGATACTTTTTGAGGCCCTTTTCAGGTATGATTTTAAGAATAATGCTACAGAAGTTATATAGAAAGCCTCTCTTTTCAGCAGGGAGCGATTTATAATTTGCCTTCCTTTTTTTCTGGAACTCCTGAGCATTTGGACACTAAAGAAGTTCTCAAGGCCAATATTCAATTGTTACAACTTTTGGAAGCATTGTGAAAGATAAAGACCAGTAAACTGAGGATGAATGGGAAATGTACTTTCTAAAATGCTTTAGCCCAAACAAATACTTAAAATCTGTGAATACCAGTACAGCCAGAAAAGGAAGTAGAAAGGAAAATTTTGCACACAAATTACTGTTCAGCTTGATATTGGGAAAAACTGATGTTGGGAATCAGCAAAGCCATCTGAAACAAACAAGTTATCCCTTTGTGAGAATACCTAAAGTCCTTTGTAATGAAAAAAAGACACAATAACTCTTAGGAAATCATGTAAGTTAATATGAACCACCAAAGACATCCCAAGGATGGGATGCAAGGCAAAAATAAAAAATAGGGCCTCTCAAGACACTTTTGAAGTGATGCAAATCTGCATCAGTGAAACCAAGATTGCCACAGGCAGCACTGACCTTACAGTCAATTTCAACACTTGTACTTAAAGACTTTTAATTCCAAGGTTTCTTGAAGGTTGAGTGGACTGAATGGCAAAAAACAAGTGGTGTCTGCACTCCCTCCCTGTGCGCTGAACCTCAGCTGGGCTAATTCTCTGCAGCTGCCCAGGCAGAGAGCCAGACCCTTCAGGTAGTGGATTTGGACAGAACAAGAGAAGGAGTGCTGGCATCCTCACAAACAGTACACCCTTGGGCAGGGGAAAGCCCAGAAAATACCAAAGTGCCCAGTATTGCTCTCCCACATGGGCTTTTTAAGGGCCAAGATAAAGAGCCTCCAGCAAAGAAGTATAATGTAGCAGTGGGACTCCAAAAGCTGGACCATGAAAAAGGGGAAGGGATGTGGGTCAACTCTGCTCTATTCAATCAGGACACATGGTTTTACATATCTTACATAGGGACCTTCGATGTACGTGCACAATAAAATTTGTGTGGATGTTAAAAACCTCTTCTGCACTATAGACCTGTCATTCTGTCATCCCTCCATCCTCCCTCCCTCATGCTGACTAAAACTCTAATCCATTGTGATTTGAGTTCTCCTCTCAATAATTTTTTTTTCTGTTTGAAAATAGTTGGTACCCTCCTGATTGTATTGCTTTACTATTATATTTCTCCTCAAATAAATGCTCTCTGTTGTAGTCAATCTTTGGCACAGCACCTTCCTTTCCCCAAACAGAAGCTGTCTCATAGAATCAAAGAATTGTTTGGGTTGGAAGGGATCTTAAAAGCCATCTATTTCCAACCCCCTTGCTGTGGGTAGGGACACCTTCCACTAGACCTGGTTGCTTAGAGACCAATCCAACCTGGCCTTGAACACTTCCAGGGATGGGGTATCCACAACTTCTCTGGGCAACCTGTGCCAGTGTTTCACCACCCTCATTGTAAAAATTTCTTCCTTATATCTAGTGTAAATCTACCCTGGTTTAGTTTAAAACCATCACCCCTTGTCCTATCACTACAGGCGATAGGAACACCTACATGAAATGTAGACAGTTTAGAAACGATTAAACAAAAAATCATTATCTGTCACATTTGCCACAGAGCTACTGCTCTGCTGCTGTTCAGTGGGATTCAGCTGGTATAATCTCTCTCCCAGTCTTTTACTTAGCTTTAATGGCAACAGGACAGTGACAGTAGGTTGGACTGGATGACCTTTAGCAGTCCCTTCCAACCCAAACTATTGTATGATTCTGATTCAGACAGGGATGCTGGTCAGCGCTGGCCGACACCCAAACCCAGCCCCAGGGCAGGCAAGCTCCCTGCGTGGATGGCTGGGGCTGTGTGGCAGGAAGGAGCTGTTGTTTCCTGCTCGCTTTGCTAGCTGTTGTTCCGCTTAAATCTGTGAGGCCAAAAAGAGATGAATTGGGAAAGCGAAGTCTGGTTGGAGAGTTTCAAGTGTTCTCCTTTCTTATGAAGGATTAACCTTGCCCTTGTCAAGCAAGTGACCTGGAAATTTATGTTAGCACCATCAGGACTGCCTGTCACCAGCCAAGGTCTAAGTGTTATTTCTTAAACGAAATCAAAAGCCTGTCCTCCTGCAGGGAGGGTTGGCAGTCCCGGCTGTCCCCCGCAGCAGGCTGGAATCTGCCCATCGGTTGAGCCAGGCTGTGCTGGATTTGGAGTAAGGTATGCAGGCTCTATCTGAGGGCTGCAGGGTCAAAAGAACCTCCCTGGGAACTAGCCTGCCAAAATCTGTCTCTGATAAAGCAGCCCAACCCATCCTGTAGAGACTTTTACTGAAAAATCTTGAAATAATCACAGAGGAAATGACAGGAACTCGGGCCTCCCTTCCCACCCTGGCCAGACACTCCCTGGCTTTTTCCCTCCCGGCAGCCTGACACGCCGTGTCCCTGGGGAAGGGCCAGGGCTCCAGCTGCAGGCCAGACAGGCTGAGGCGGCAGGGAGGAGGGATTGCTGCAACGTGCTTCATGCTGCACTCCTTGAAGGAGCATGGAAATGTAGGGTCAAGTTCGGGGATTGCAGCGACAGGAGAGGGAGGAACAGAGCGATTCCTCTGGCCTTAGTGACATTTTGCTTATTTATACCAGCTGCAGCTTTCTTATCTGAAATCTTGAGAGACTTTAGTGTGGCTTTCCTTCTCTGCATTTAAGAGGGCATTCAATTAACACAAGTGCCACATACTGAAATACCTGCTTTATGAGGGGGCAGGGCTGAACAGCTTAAAAATCCATAGGATTTTGGACTGTATAACTCGTATGGAACAGTTTCCAGCTCTGCTGTCCCAGACCATGTATCTCTTCCCTTAAGGGTCGATGAGATATAAAGAAACCACTCCCATATTTTTATCAAGAAGGTGAGGCCATTGTGTTTGATTTTTTACCTTGTGGTTTGTAACATGTCAGATCCTGGTGAGACAGTCTGAATTGGTTTGGTACCTTTGTAAATTGCTGAACATCACAAGAGGATAATAAGGAATATGCTGTACATGCTCTACCTGTCTGTCTTCCTTGGATGACCCCAAACATTATTTTAAGTGCAACATCCCTCTGTTGCACAGCTTTCCTTCAATGCTGGGGTTTTTTCTGTGTGCACTAATGTATTCCTGTCCCAAAGCAGCTAAAGAGGATCAATGTGTCAGCAGGCTGCAATGTTCATGCATGTGCATGCATGGTGGTCATCAGTCTGCAGGTACAGTTCTGGGCTGAGGAAATTATGCTCTTGGGAGCTATGTTCCCAAGTCCCTGAGATTCACCTGTAAAAAACTCCAACTTTTAATTTGTGGAATTGCACAGACTGGTGACACAAGCAAGAAACATGAGAAAACAGAGAAAAAACCCACAGAGATGCTGCAAGGTTTGGTGGCAAGTAGATTCCCTCCTTCCCCAGGCTTCCTTCTGAAGGTTGCCACCACCACCTCCCACTTGGTTATCTTCACAGACCGCCACCCCGCATCCTGGATGGTGGCAGCAGCCAGCAGTCCTGTACCTTTGCACAGCTCCAAGGTTTGTAAAGCTGCTCCAGACTCCAGAGAAAGTGTGTGAAGCCTGTTCAGCCTATATGGAGAAGCTGATGTTGCCTCAAGGCAGGGAAGGGACATAGAAACCACCAAGTGATCCAGCCAGCCATGGGAAGAGTCACAGAAAGAAAGGAGCAGGTTTCGCCCTGGTCTTTGGGCATCTGCAGTCACTCTGAGACTGCAAACCACTTGTGGCAGCAACTGTCATCTCCTGCAGGGCAGAGCGGGTTGTGTAAGCCACATAAAATGCGTATGAGTCCCAGTCCAGTCCAGACTGTAAAACTGGTTTAAATGAAAACAGATTCGGGCACTTCTTGGACTGTGGGCCAACATCGTCTCTAGGATGTCATAGCTCCCTCTGGGCCTCTGTCAGTGGGTTGTACTTTTGCTGCCTTGATGGAGCGTTGGCCTTCCTCCCATCCCATGACACAACTCTCCATTTTTGTTCATTCGATGGGCAGCCAGAGAAGTGAGTGGCAGCAGCATGGTGATCTTAGGCAGGGCAGTGACAACTGGGTTGGGAATGAAAGTATCCAGCTGGCACCACTCCCTGTCGAGGGCCGTCCTGTCTGCCCGGAGTTTGGTTGGTGCCTGACGAAGACGTGAGCCCTTCTCAGCTGTTTGCTGCAGCTGCAATGCCAGGGATGCCCTCAGATCTGCGTTCAGGTCAGGACAGGCACTGCAGGCTCTCGCTAATCCCCTCTAGGAGAGTTCCTGTGGCTTATTCCAAATACCCCGTTTGAACTGGTTAATCCAGCGGGTGGACCGATCTGGCGGGTGCTGACACATGTGCTGCTGAGGGTGAAGGTCGGCTGCCGCCCCAGGGCAGTGACAAAGCAGCTGGTTCTGCCGTCCCGAGCCAGGCCTCTGCCTGCAGCCCTGAAAGCCTTCCGTCCAAATCCTCTGCAATTCTGGGCCGTTTCCCATGCAGCTTTTAGTGCTTTTTGTCCTTCCTTAGTTTAAAACAAGACTTCAGTTGCTTCTCTGGTGAGACTAGTAAAGGCTAGAAGGATATTCTTCATACATTTGTTCTGTACGTCTTCTTATACACTCAGGTCACAAAGTAATTTATCGTAAAGAAGCAGATGGCGTGAAAATATGACTGTTCCCAAATTCCACAGCATCCTAGCAGATGACATTTAACCTTGACCCGTATTTTGCTGTAGCCTGGTTTATCTGGCTCAGGAGAAATTTCAGGAAGTTGTGCAGAGCAAAAGGGTGCAGCTTGGTTTTTCATTGTTTTCACTGCTCCTGCTTGTATACGGCACAAGAAAACAAGGGGGAAATGGGAAATATCCTTTTGCTGGGACTCGCTCCCATGTTTCTTGTGAACACTGAGTTCAATCAAGCTTTGATAAAATGGAAACTGAGGGAATGCAGAACACATTGAGGGAAGCATGGTGCTCAGTGCGATGCATGTGCTTCACATTTGACCAAAGGTTGTTTGCTTCTCCTGCCTCCTTCAAGTAATTTCACTAGCATCTCTACATAAGTAACTTGCCATGGCAAACATCCACTCCGAATCCACAACTCTATCTTTGCTCAGGAATATTCATCTAAAATTGGGTTTTTTTCCTTTTAAGCCTAATGAAACTTGGAAGTACTTATTTTCCAGTCAAATAATATTAATTATACTACACTCACTTAACATATATTATGTCAGCTGAAAGCCAGGCTGCTTTGTGAACTGTCTGGAGGACTCTGGTAAATTAAATCAAGTAAGCCCCCTTCCTTCAGTTTAAGTTGCTTTTCCAAAGTCATGACTTCTCTCCTCCCTCCTAATTCTTTTGTGACTCTTCCCCTCTTTCCCAGCTTCTCTGCTGATGTTAATGCTCTCAGAGAAGCCACGAGATGATCCTGTATACTCATCCTAATTGCCATTTTCTAACAACTACGACTTTTTATACGAAGTGGCAAACTCCCTTTTGTGAGCCCCATGCTAGGCTCAGCAAGCCCTGGCAGGGAGGCGTAGGGAAGAGCTAGGGATAAGTCCTCCTTGAACAACAGCAGGAAGATGTCCTAAAGCCTGTCTGTCAGGACTATCTGGGTTTTCCATGCAGTGATACAGTCTGTACACATACCACTGCACTCAGAAATGCCTCAATCAAGGCCAAATATTGCTTTGCTGAAAATCTTGATCCAAAACTTGAAATGGAGGCAGCTTGCTATGTACTAACAATGAATGAACCTCCTACTTACACATTTTTGCCATATTTATCTGAGTAGCTTCAACTTCCAAATGTATGGAAGGCTTTGTTGTCAGATTAAAAACCTCTGTAGTCAAAGTCATCTCTCTTCCCTGTCTCGGGTAGCATTTACAGCTGACTCATCTGTGTCTGACTCACCTGACGCCACAGCAATTTATTTCAGGACAGTCCTGAGAATGGACAGTCAACTACAGGTGGGAAATTTGGGAATCTGCAGGCAGAATCATGGGTGGAGGTGGTGTTGTCCTAGGAGGAACTGTCCTTCCCATATATAAATGAGAGATCCTGCTGTGTCTATGGAGCAATGGGCACATCCAGCATATCCTCCTAAGCGGTCAGACTTGTCCAGGACAGTCTGTGCATATTCAGTGGTCTTAGTGGTCACACAGAGATGGACTTCACAGCAAGTGTCCTTTATGTCTGACACATGTGAGGTGTTTGGGACCACCTGTGTGAGTGCTGAGTGGGTTGTCCAGTATATACACAGTGTCACCAGTGGGATTGGGATACACCAGACTTACTCTGCACATACAGTCATTGTGTAGGGTGCTTGAACAATGTATGTCAATCCACTACAGTCTTCCTTTTCAGTCCCCAAGCTGGTGCTCCTCAATGTATTTTGGCACTGATAATCATGTGGCCATAGAGTGGGTTGAACCAGCTCAGTGGTGCAGCTGACTGTGCACACAGACCAGCACCAGTATTGACACTGGAGAGGTGATGGGAGCGAGCAGGGGAGGGCAGGGCTGCTCTTCTTGACAGCAGCTCGTGCTTAGATTGACATAAACCAGCCACGGCACCACATTCTTAGTGATTCATCTGATTTTAACATGTTGGATAGCCCAGGTGAAAATATGGCTGAGGCTTTGATGAAGCTGATGAAGTCTTGAGACCAGCAGACAAATTTCTGCTTCTGTCTGGTAAAGGGGACATAACTGGGATACTGGGAGAACTGGTAGTCCCGATGGAGCTGTCTTGGACACAGGGTGGACTAATCCCTGCCACAAGAAAGAACCAGGATCACCAAGCCACGTGGCTGGACATGTATGTGGAGACAGAAATTGCACCTGGTTTGAGTAATGCATCTGCTGATCTCCTCCTAGTTAAACTTTCTGACCAGTCCCAAGAAAAGGATCCTACTGATCTCTCACAGCTGTAGCATACAAGTACATGGTTTTTTCTAGTAATGTCTGATCCTTAGGCAGTGAAGTCCTGGGTCCTGGTGCTCAAGCCCTTCTGATTCTCTGTCTCTTCCTTCTGTGATGACCACAAAACTTTTACAAAACTGCAGCATATCAATGTCTTTGACTGGACCTTCACTTGACGCTGGGGGGCTTTGGGGGCTTGGAGGTATCACTGGGCTTCTCATCTAACAGCATGGTGTGCAAAATATTAATCTTGGTCTAGGCTGTACAGGGGCTCTGGAATACTCTGTCTTCATAAATATTTCTCCTCCGTTGTCCTTTTGAAAAGTCATTTCCCTTTACTTCCTGTTGTATTCAATAAATCCCTTTGCTTAAAAAGGTCTCTTGTTGATACTAACCATTTGGCATCTGGGAGAGAGGAGAAGACAAAGGAAAGACAACAAGTTGAGTGGTGGACTGTGGGTCAAAAGCTTCATCTGTAAAATCCTAAAATAAAAACATGCTGAAAAAAGGAAGGAACAGTAGTGAGAATTGGGAAAACTGCTTCAGGCTGTTTTCTGGCACAATGCCCAGCAGGCACTGCACCAGGCAGCTCAGACCTGGAGCCTGTTTTCCCAGCTATGCTGCTTCATTTTCTGGCCTGGGACGACATCTGGCTGGCATATTCTTTTCCATACCCCTGGATGAGTACTTTTTAGCTAGTTACTGCAGTACTTGGCACCAAAATACAGTGAATTAGACTACAAAGTAGCATGAGATCAGCTTAAAAATAATGAGGTTTAAGTGCAGTTGAGCTTTGAATACTTTTTGTTTGGCCTTTGGGTTAGAAAACTTGTGATGTCCATGTTTTCCTGCATTTCATCATGACTGTGAGTGCTCAGAAGCCACTTTAAGAATAGGAAAAAAAACCCCAAACAAACCAAAACCCCAACAAACCCAACAAAATAAAACAAAGAAAAAAAAATACACCAATACCTCTTTGTTGAGAAGTTCATGATACATATTTGGGCTTTCAGAATAGCACTAGTTACTATAAACTCGCAAAAAAAAAAAAAAAGGATAATTAGCAGTAGAAAGGAAAACGGAGATGGTGGGAAGAGAAAAATCACAGAAATGGGAAAGAAGACTCATTACCTTCAAGAGATTGTTCAAGTCCAATAAGAAACAGGGGCTGTGATGATGTAACACCACACAGTGGTCTCCAGATTTTGAGTATTTTCCCAGTGTCTGGACAGACTTCCCCCACTAGCAGAGGAGGGTCCTAGATGAACAGAATTCACGGTCTGGAAACAGACACCACTGACTGTAACACTGGTCTTCTACACCCCCAGGCCAGCCTGTGTCCTCCTACATCCACCGAGTTGGACAAGCACAAGGAACTTGTGCTTGGCTTCTCTCACTTTGGTCTGAGTTTCAGCAGTGCCTTTGCATAACAACACGTTTCAGTTTTCACTGACAACCTGTTGCAAATTTTCCAATCTACCCCAGCAATGCCAAACAGTTTTCACAAAACCTGGTGTTTTCACAGAGATACTGCATGCTGGCAGAGTTGTTTAATGTCCTGTCCAGGCTGCAGGCATGGGTCTGGGAGCCACATGTTAGCTCAATCTGATTTTTTCTGGCTGGGGTGGGGAGTTCTGGAGAAAACACAGCTACAGATGTGAGGATTACATACCAATAATTTCTCTGTTGGTTTATATATCTTTATTAGTTCTCAACACAGTAATAAAGCTTTCTGACTTTTGCTCTTACAGGTAGAGTGGACAAGCTTAGGTGAAATACATCTCTTCCAACTACAGCAAGAATATAATTCAGTACCAATGACAAGTCAGCACTATTAATACATTAAAATCTGACCTCTGTGCACATGCCTATGAGTTAAAAACATACTGTAAGAAGACTGGAATGGTCCCCCTTAAGAGTATAGCCACACACATAGCAGCTGCTCTGATATCATGTGTCAGCATGTCCCCGATGATATTTACTTAATTATTGACTCATTTGTGAGATTAATTAAGCATTGGAGCAGTCTGCCCAGAAACAACATGTACTTTTCACCACTGATATTTATGGGACCAGAATGGAGAGTGCCATGACACCATGGAGCAGGAGGTTGCACTAGATGCCTCCCAAAGCCCCTCCAACATCAGTGTTCCTGCAGTACTGTCACTCCATGCCTCTCTACATATCTCAGGTTCTGAGAATCTTCCCTGCACTTTCCAGTCTGTAAAAGTTTAGCTGAGCCTCTTCCTCCTCTGTAATTCTTGTAAAAAGGAAAAAAAACACATGCTACTGAAAAACAGTAAAATGTGATGTGTTTGTGAGTTTTTTATGGGTTCTGAATACAGATATATATGTATTTTGCTTTTCTACTTTGGAGGAGCCTGTAAGGGTAGAGAAGCAGCAAAAAAGGGGAAGGAATATATAAGGAATATGTAACTATGTATAACATATATGTAATACATGTTTTATTTGGTGACAGCTGGAGGTGTGATCTCCCTGTGAGAACAGAAGTACAGTCCAGCAATGACTGGTAAACCTGAGTATCACCTGTTCTGGTGGTTCCTCAGAGCTCAACACCAAGCACTGACTCCTGTCATGCAAAAGCAGCAGGCAGAGTTATTTTTTAAGCTGGCTCCCATACATGCAATGCCATGCTATTCAGCGAACCAATTTTGGAGGCCCATTGTCTGTTTGGAGGCTCTGAGGAGACTACTAGATGCCTCAGTATGAAATACATGAAATATACGTGTGTGGTGATAATTTCTTATTGCTTTGGGAGCTTCTCTGCCAAAAATCTTGTCCCAGTGCCAGGGCTGGCTTTGGACTTTTTCTAGTTTACTTCTCTGGGCTTTGCTATATCCTCAGCCTTTGCCTTCCTCAGGCAGTGCCTGTGTAGGATGGCTATGCCTCTGGTTCCTGTTCTCCAGACTCCTTTGGGAGTGGCAGGGGCCTGGGGACATCACTTTGGGAGGCTGCACAGCCTCACCAGGCAGGAAGAGTTCATTGTTGCTGGTATGCCTGCCACAGCCTGAATGTCACAGCATCCTCACAGCACGCTTTTTCTCGTGGTCAGTGTATAAATGGCTTCTAGAGTCCTGGCATTCTTCCTCTGAGATTAGGGGCTTTAGCTGCTCCCAGCCCTCAGCCTGGTAATCCATAATCAGATTTCACCATTTTAGCATTTCTCAGAGCAAATGCTGTCTAGGATGACCTAAATCTGATGTTCTGTTCCTTTAGGGACCATCAATTTTCTGTTTTCTGTCACCTTTGAAGATGCTCAGTCTCCTATCGCATGACCATAGCTCATCAATGCCGTATTTAGTATCATCTCAGAGTCATTATTTCCGTAGCCTCATTAACCTCTGCTTTTTCAACAGGGGCAATTTGGAGAAATGCTGTCCAGTTATGGTTGTCATCTGGTACAGGGCTCTGACTTAAACTACCTAACTTTTCCATTCATTCTGGTGCCTCCTATTTCTGCTGTTCTATCCCTCCATTGCATGCTCCCAAAAACCATTTGGAGCTTTGATAACTTGCAGCCTGCCTGGCTTATGCTGGAGCTAAGAGTGGGTCTGCAGAAAACACTAAGCTGAGTGGTGCACTTGGCACATCTGAGGGATGGGACGCCATGAGAGGGACATGGACAAGCTCCAGAAGTGGGCCCATGGCAGCATCCTGAGTTTCAACAAGGCCAAGTGCAGGGTCCTAGCGACTGGACAGGGAATAATGGTTTAAAACTGGGAGAGAGTAGGTTAGATTAGGTATAAGGAAGAAATTCTTTACTGTGAGGGTGGTTAGGCACTGGAACGGGTTGCCCAGGGAAGCTGCGGCTGCCCCATCCCTGGAAGTGTTCAAGGCCAGGTTGGGTGAGCTTTCAGCAGCCTGGTCTGGTGGAAGGTGTCCGTGCCCATGGCAGACAGTTGGAACTGGGTGATCTTTAAGGTCCCTTTGAACCCAAACCATTCTATGATTCTATGGTTCTTTGAGAGGGTAAGTCGCAATTAGTGTCAGTACTATCTGGGAAATGCAGAAGCCTGTCCCTAGGAAGTGTTGGTCTCCAAAGGTCTGGAAAATTCTTTTAAAATGTTAAGCAAAGTTCTCATGCACATTCACAGAGATAGAGCTTATTTCTCTTCAGTCTTGAGAAACTCAAACAAAACCACAGAAGTTCTCAAACTTCATCTCAAACTTTATGCAGTGTGAGTTAATATGGTGATGGTTTCACCTCTTGGATTTTGCCCTGTTTCTGGGAGGCACAGGAGGTAACGTGTGCACTGGTTTTGTTACCTTGATTTCTATGAATGCAAATATAAAGCTGCCTTTAAGTAACTCCCGAGAACGACGCTCGCAGAGGCTGGTGAGCCATTAGATGGCAGCACAGATAAGGACAACATCCATGGTGCCTGGTGCTGCTCCAAGAGAGCCCCTCCACTGCTTTCAGCATCCCCAAGGTATCTTGTGCGTGAAGAATTTTCACATTACTTAAAGCAAGATAAATTAAAACCTGTAAATGAGGATTTTCGTATTATATTAAAGCATATAAAATAAAAATTACTCCCTTCCCCCAGTGATGGCATGTATTAAGCCTGAAATTCTTTCAGAATTTCTAAATTATTTTATTGCTTATCATTCTCAAATATACATGAATTCAGCTATATTGAATAAACCAGCTCCTTTCTTGATGACATGTGTAGTAGCTGATCACCTGAAAGCTGTTCTAGAAAATTCCCTCACCAATCGTAGCTCATGGCCTGAGGAGCATAATACTTTGCATTACTTTCAAGTGCCATTTGAGATACAAATACAAATACAATACAAATACAGCAGGCACTTAGTAGACCCGCAGAATATTCCAGTGACACTTCAACTAATTTCATTTTTTTTAATGGAAAAGAAATTGAAGCAAATAGAGAGGAGACCTAAGTTTCTTTTTCATACTGAATATCTGCCACCTAGCTTATTACTAATTTTGCATTGTGTTGGCTTAAAGTTAGATAAAGGAGAATCAAGGTGCTAATTGCATACCTGTAAGCCAGACATTTGTGCTGACATCCCAGAGTCTTGCCTGGTATTTTGTGAGAAAGCCATGTTTGAGAGCTGTCAAAGTGATAAAGTGCCCGGTTTTTGCTATGGCAGAGCAAAACTCCAACCTTCCTGTGCCGAGATCTGACAGGGAAATCCTGAGTCTGTGTAACTGATGATCTAGAGCATCTTCTGGTGTTAAACTGTGGAAATACTTTTAAAAATATGTGGTGATCATATCAAAGAGACTTCATTCTAGCATATAGGATTTTGACGATCTTTATTTCATATTTTCCCCTAAGAAATCATAAACAATAATATATAATTTTCTTATTAATAATCCTAACAGCTATATTAGGCTACTGTAAAGCTAATTTGCAGTTGACAAAATCAGGAGTCATAATCCATATTGTTATCCTAATTTAAAACCGGTTTGTGGAGGTAAATCCAGCCCCTGCTCCAAGCTTTTTGGAGCATCTTTGCTCCCAGGCTGTTTTCCCAGGTGACTGAGCTGATGTTCAAACTTGGAGGCTGGTCTGACACTGGTGATCTCAGGAAGTGCTTTACAGCAACTTTTGGAGCTGTTTCAAAAGGAGAAGAGCTTTGTAGTGTCTTGTAGGCAATTAGAGGCCACATCTCCTCTTGAGAGTTGATGAGCACGATGTGTCTGCTTATACTTTTTTCCCCAGAGATTTGTCTCTTGCAGAGGCAATACTTCTCTCATCACTTTGTGAAGTGGAAAGCCTGTGTAACTGCCCCCCGTGGGGTTATTAGACTATCTGGAAGGAAGGAAGGATATATCACTTTACTTTTTAAAATGCAAAAGGCGTTTCAGAAGGCAGCATAAAGTAACACTAAGCAAAAATTTAAGAGAGACAGATGGGTAATAGAAAGCGTCACGGCAGTATCTGATCACTGCAAGCCTTGGCTTTGTGTTTTCAGCACCATGACACAAATGTTATTTGAGCTAAAGGGAAGAGAATGGATTTTTAAACAACATATTCTACCTTCTGCCGAATTCCAGGCCTTCTGTGAAAGTCTCTTCTCAAATTATGAATGTAAGCCAGTGAGGATCACAGACCAAGGTGGAATGGTCTCCAAGCATGGTTAATGTGTGCAGATACTGCCAGCTACTCCAACACCAGGCAAAACCATTCCCTTCTGCACAGAACTCCTTGGGAAGGAGAAATGTATAAACCCCTTGACTTTAGCACATGGGGAAAAAAGTGTTGCTTTCTGGCACTACCTCAGAACCAATTCAGCATATGGCTGGTTTTTCAGTGTGTGAACTAGTCACGACAAATCTAGGGTGGGTTTTTAATTTATTTTAAAATGTCTAGATCATATTACATTTCAAATCCTCAGAGAATAAGATGAAACAACTAAAACTTTTAAACGTTTGAAGGACATCAGACCAGCAGAGTGAAAACAGACAGAAAGCTGCTGGGCCCAGCATTACGTTTTCCTCTCTAGAACAGGGAAAGATGGATGGTGTGAGGGAAGCTGATCAGTTACTCCGATCAAAATGTGTCAGAGCCTGGGAGTTTGGGCATAATTAGACCCCAGTCACAGTAATTTCTAGATCATCTCCAAATGCAGATACTGCTGCATCAGCAGCATGGAGGCAAATCCAGCATCTCTTTGACAAGGAAGTACTTACCTCCTGTTGGTGCAAACTCTGGAATGATGTGACAGCCCCTGATGGCTCCAGTGTACCTTCATGTAGTGAAAATAGGGGGTGATCAACTTCTCAGCTTTACTGTGTCATCCACATCACTTGTTTGGGATTTTCAATCTATTTAGAAATAACTGAAAGGCATTGCTTTTAAAAATGAACAGGACTTCATCATCCTACAAACCTGGAAGTTCTCTATTTAACCATAATTAACTTATAAATAATTTAAACTCTTCTTTCTCTTACTATAAACCAAATTTTATATCAGAGTAATCAGGAACCTTATATTTTGCCCATATATAGATATGTAGCCAGGTACTAGAGGTTGGAGATACTTACCAACAAGGTTCTTTGTTGTGGTTTGACACTGGCCCAATGCCAGGCACCCACGAGAGTCGCTCGCTCACCCTCCCCTACCACAGCTGGGCAACAGGAGGGAAAAGAGAAAAAAGGGTTAACACGAGGCTTCATGGGTGAGATAAGGAGAGCAGGAGAAATATTTTAAGGGCAAAACAGGCTCAACCTTAGTTGCTAAGTAAAATTTATTACTAATAGAATCAGAAAAGGGCAATGAGAAGTAAAATAAGTCCTTAAAACACCTTCCCCCCACCAGGCCCTCCCTCCTTCCCACCGACAACACAGGGAGGCAGGGCAGGGGGGGTTTGGTCAGTCCATCACCAGGATTTTCTTCCGCTGCTCCGGGAGAAGAGTCTTCCCCTGTGAGGCCGCGGGGCCCCTCCCACGGGAGACAGTTCTCCATGAACTTCCCGGCGTGGGTCCGCTCTCACCAGCAGCAGCCAAACCGCCCCTGCTGCAGCGTGAGTCCCTCCCACGGG
>VYZQ01008450.1:0-11019 GCA_013400655.1 Mystacornis crossleyi
CCTTTAATCATTATGTACCACAACTGTGCAGCACCACTCCCTGTGTGAAACTCTGCTCTTACCCCTCCCGCTTTTCACACCAGCCTGCTTTAGGGTTGGGTTTTTCATTTTTTTTTTAAATATTTGAACTCAATTGTGGTAAGCATCGTACACTCACTGAAATACCAATATACCCCTGGCCACCATTCCTGCCAGGTAATTAGGTTTGTTGCTTTCAAAAAAAAAAAAAGGCAAATAAAATAAAAAAGTGTAATTATGGTTTAGAGAGCACTGGTCTCAATTTTTCTGTTCTCAAAAGTCCTCTGGGGAGACAAAGAATGAGCGCCACTTATTGATTTCATCCTCCTAACACTCACACACAAGTCTTGCTGGAAAACAGGATCCCTTGCTAGAAATCACCGCTGTCCTCAGCTCCCCCAGGGAAACACAACTGAAGGCACTTGAGTTGAAAAGGGAAAAAATAGAGAAGAAAAAAAAAAAAAAAAAGGAGAGAAAAAGAGGGCAACAGTTTCAGCTTTCATTATAAGCACTGTTATATCAACAATGGCTGGGGAACAAAGGAAGCCATTTCCACTAGTTCCTGCTTCAATTAGTTATTTGAACTAGTGAAGATTGTGCCACTTTATCTCCCCCTTGTAACATAATCATTGTATTTTACATCTCATGAGAAAAAAGGCCTGCCAGAGGACGTTATCTGGCTCTGGGTCATACATCACAGCAGATAACATCGTTATTCATGTCAAAAGGGATGATCAAGGTCTTCCTGTTTTATCAGCGATTAGCCAGGAAAGAAAAGCTGCTGCTGCTGCTGGCCGGGAGCCAGGCGCTGTGCAAATCACAGGAACGGTCCTTCCACACCACCCCGCTCCCGGCTGCAGGGAAGGCGCTGGGAGATCTCGGCGCAGGGAGGGTCTGATCCTGCTCCCACCCACGGCACCGGTGCTCTGGCACCGCCGCCAGCCCCCTCTCTGGAGCAAGGCGGAGGAAAGCTGGCGGCCAAGCCAGGCTTTTAGCAACTTAGGAGAGTCTGGGAGGCACCCAACTCCCTTGGGAAGGAGCCAGGCTGTCCTCTCAGCCCCGCCTGCCCTCACCTTGGCTGTCGCCATCCGCGCTCCCCCCATCTGCTGTTCGCACCGTTCCTGCTCATCCTGCCCGCAGACAGGAAAGCTCTGCGGTAAAGCCGGGGCAGAGCTCAGCCTCCGGCTCTGCCACTCACTGAATTATTCTACTTCCCAAGCACTTTCCCTTGAGCTCAGGGCTCTTCACTCCTGAATACTTAGCATATTCCCATTTTCAGCATCTCGAGCAGTTTACCTACTATCTGAGAGCAACAGTAAAACCTACACACCTTATCGCAGCTACAAGCCCAAAGGGAGTGAGAATTCAGTGCCTTGTGCCTCCAACACTAACAAAAAGAAGAAAATAGCTGCCATTTGAAAAATACACCCTGTTGAACTACAGAGGTAAATTCCATGGTGGCCTCCTGGAACGACTGAGCTTTTATGTGCCTGATGCAGGGTTCATTGAACCAAGAAAGTGTTTCCACTCACTTGCTGAGCTCCAGCACTGTATCCTTTGGCAGTTACACAGCATCATGGAAATACAGGGCTCCAAATCACCAGGCAAGACTCATCTGAGCGGGGCTTTACTGCTTTCTCCCACCCAACTGGAAATGGAGAAGTCCATTCACCATCAGTACTGGCATAAAGCATGTAGAAGACTCTGTGCATGAGCTGGGTAACTCTTTTAAGAGCAAATCTGTACTAGTTCTCAGTGTTGCTAAAATGGTAAAAAAAAATCATTGGTGTGATTAACAAGCACAGAAACCCATAAGGGATACGCAAGCTCCTGCTGTGGGGAAAGAAAAAAGTCCTTTGAGTGCACACTTGGGATAGATACATTTCGTAGGGTTTTTAAATTTTCCCAGATTACCTATCATAGGCCAGAGATGAGGAAAGACAGATGGGAACTGCTATATGAAAACACTCCTGTAGTTATTCCAACAAGTTACCCCAGCTCAGAGCCCAACATGCAGTTGGGCTGTTGCAGCAGCCAGCCTGAAACTGGAATTGTTAATAGCAAAAATAAAGTGTGAACCAAAAGCTATTAAACCTTACCACACGTTAAAAATAATAACAAAAGAAACCTGAGACCAAGTGCCATTTCCCTTCAAAAGGAGATAAAATTAAAAATGACTCAGCAACTATGAGTCAGGACAGGAAACTTGTCCCGGAGCCAGTGATTGTAGCTCCAGTGGAAATGGGCACAAGGGCTCTGAACTGCTGTCGCTGGCATGTTCATCATCGCCGGCGCTGCCAAACACAACGCGTGACCTGTCTGCGGAGCTGCCGAGGATGAGCTCGCCACAGAGAGCTCCACAGAGTCAGATGTTCCTCCAGATGAGTTATGAAAAGGAAACATAACTGCTCAAACAGACCACAGAAATAAGCCCGGTTAAGCCAGCACAGCTGGGGCGCTCTCAGGTCACACAGTTAAACAGAAAAACAGCAAGTTTGGGGCACTTTTTTTTTTTTTTTTTAGAAGGGGCTGTGCTGGAAGGCTGGGAGAAGAACTTTCCTCCTGCCCACAGTGCTGAGGTGATGATGTACAGCAACTGTCCCCCAAAGGGTAACCTGAACCTTGTCATCCTCCTGAGTCTGGGCACAGAAGGACTTGGACTGTAGGACATCTTGTCTGACCAGCTGAGACAGCAGAGTCAGCGCAGCTCTTACAGCAGAGCCACGGCTTGGGATTGCCACAAAAAAACCATGAAAGCAGGGTGGGAAGCAGCACCCTGGCACCCACTAGAGCTTAAGGTACTCCAGTGCTCCTCCTGCTCCCCAACAGCACCATGAGCAGCAGATCCTTGCTGCCTCTGCAACTTGGGGAGGCCCTTTACTGCCTTGCCATGCCCAGGGCCGGGGGGAATCTCCACTGCAGTTTGGCTCAAACTCAGCTGATGCCCCGGCTGCTCATGAGGCAAATCACGGGAAGCTGAGCTGTACAGAGGGAAGTCACCTCCACTGTCACCATCAAGACTAAGTCAAGCTGACAACTGGGCTTCCACCCACAGACATCCTGGGCAGAAATACTCAACCCTCATGATCTCCAGTTTCTCGACATCATGGGATCCAAACTGGGAAAGGCTGGCAAATAAATCCATGAGTGGTTAGCAAACCCTGTACTGCTCTATTGGAGCAAGAGCCAGGAGATCACTATCTAGGTAGAAGAATTCATAAAGTTTTACTACAGAGATCATATAAGCCCTGAAACCTTTAATAAAGCAATTGTAATTACAGAGGATTATTATTTTTTAAATCAAACGTTTCAAGTACCAGGTATATAAAAACACAGTTGCACAAGCTGCCAAAAAAGGAATCAAGCAAAATATGTACTCCTCCAGTAATTAACATTTATTAGGGTTAATTCGCATGCAATCCCTCATCAGATCTAGAAATGCCAACCCTGAACAACTGCCCGGTTTGTCCTTTGGGCATACCAGCCTTGCTCATATCCTGTCAAACCTCACAGACCTCAAAAGACCAGCAGAAAGAGCTGGCACTTGCTGCCACAGGAGGATCCTTATCGAGCCTGTGGCAAACTCCTCATGGAACACAGCAGCAGAAGCTACAAAGCAAACCCCATATCTGAGCTCTATTAATTAGCTGATACATCTTGAGTGTATTCTAATCTTTTCCTCTTCAAAGGTGGTCCAGACCATCCCTCTGGTAGAGCCCTCGCAGGAAGCAAAGCCTCCCTTGCAGGATTTTCCCACCACCCCGGAGCCGTTTTCCCACAGCCTCAGCCCTGCCCACCCCATCAGGAGCACCCCGCCCCCGGAGCCCCAGCCCTGCAGAGGGGCCCCACAGCCCCCAGTGAGTGGGAGCAGCGTGGCTGCTGGGGCACCTCCAGGAGCCGAGCCAGGAGCGCTGTGCTGGAGGCAACCCGGCAGGGCCAGCCCGAGTGCAGACCAGTCCCGATCCGAGCTGGGAGGGTCTGTCACAGATAATTTCTTCTACACCCACCCCAGGAAAGCTTTCTGGGGCTGAGTAATGCATATTAAAATACCAGGGAGATGAAATCCATCTGCAAGTGTTTCTCGTGGAAGCACTGTGCACTTCAGAAACCGTGTACACTGCTCCAAGCCAAAAGTGTTATTTCGCATGGGCTGTACCACATGGATATTTTTATTACTACACTTCATAAAATATTTCTGAAGTTTCCTGGAAGATACTGTTTCACATGCCACCAACAAACACAAAGCTTGCTCCCAGCAACTCCTGACACATATGCAGAAGGAGAAGAAAAACAAATAATCACCTAGAGCTTTTTCCTAAGCCATATCTCTTACGCACTGCAGAGATAAGAGCCATGACTTGTGATGGATGGGGCCGTCACTGGAGCCCCACTCACGCAAAGCTTTCCCTGAAAGCCACACACTCCCTCCATCAGGGGTTTTCCCGGATCTCACCAAGCGTGTAGGACAGTTTCCCACACAAGTTTCTGGATGCCCCCTGCCAGCATGGTCCCCTCTGGTACCACACGGTCACTCTGTGACTGCTGCAGCCCAAGGGGAACCAGAAGGGAGTTTTGGGTGGAAGCAGCAGACCCCAGTGTGCTGGTCAAAGTCCTCACCAGCAGTCCTGCCCCTCTCCTCCCCACTGATTTTCACTTCTAGTCCTGCAACTGTTGGACCTCAACAGCACAAAGGAGAGCCCTGACCCCTGAGCACCCACACATTCACTTCAGCCCAGCTCCTGAACCGCCGTTGCCCACCAACATGGTTTCATAGCCTGGATCTGCTCCGCAGCATCTCCAGCAACTGCTGTTTGTGTCCCACCTCCACACCTGGAGCACCACGAAGAGGATCAGCAGTGACAGGGTTATCCCAGCAGCTTCAGCTGGGAGCAAAGGAAACACACTTTTAAAAAAATAGCAGCACAATGGTATTTTAAATAAATGCACAGTGGTGGCTCTTTTTAGAAGTGTTGCTATTAGGCAGCAGCTTGGGAAAAAAAATAATGTCTGATTAAAAAAAAGCATTTTAAGTGGTGCTTGTTCATTCACTGATTTCTTAGGTGTTTATCAGCTTGGTTAGCAAGGCGTAGCAGCACACAGAAAAATTACTTTTAAATCTCATACTCTGACAAAATAATAGCTGGATAATAATGTGATGACTTCTAAAGCCCACTTAACAGGGGATATTAATGAAGATATTCCCTAAGTTCCAAATTACTGATATTGATTATATCTGTGTAATGAGGATGGATAGGATTTCGATTTGAGAGTTAACACAAGTGTTGAAATAATTGGACATGAAAACACTTCCACAACTCAGTTACTTTTGTTTCTTTAGAAATGTTGACTTGAAACATATTAACAGATTACTGAGCTCTTAAAAGAGAACATCCCAAATTCCTCCTTCTGTTTCAGTGAAGTGGGTATTTCCTCAATGATTTCTCTGTAAATTTATTACAAGTGTCACACACAGAAGGATGTGGATTAAATATTCAAGTTTGAGAAATTGTTAATTTTGTGAAACTTAATTGAAATTTTTATCCCTGAAAATTTGAGGGGCTCCAGGCAGGCTCTAACTATAAAGAAAAATAGAATCTATGATTCCTGTATTTCCTTAGGCGCCAAAGGAATACTAGAAGCAAGCAGTACTAAAAGAAATAATACTCATAAGCATAGACATGCAAAGATTCTTTAGTCTGTTATTAAATGGTTAAATAATTTGAACCCTTATACTATCATACAATAAATTAGTAAGAATACCGAGGCCTTGTCCCATTGCTACTGCATAGTGCTGCCAGCGTAGTTAATAACTCCCCTATGGATCCATATCAGACACTGGAAAAGGCTTAACTTTGCAAGTGCACAAATGGGGAAAAACAAAAAGAAAAACTGTTTATCCACACCTTTGAAACAGAAGCACAGCTTAATCAAGCCCTTTGCCCAAGGATGCGTTTGCCAGAGAGCCATAATGCCCTGAGATTAATAATTATGAGTAACAGTTATGGAGGATGACACGAGGCACTAAGTCCTAGACTTATTCATTGCTCCTGCCTCAAATGCCCTTGCTTTTCCCTTTCCTCTGCTTTTACTCTCCTGGTGTTCATGCTTGAAATAAACAAACCTTACAGTACTTAGCTTCAAACTTCCTATTTATCCAAGTTCCCCATAATTAAGAATTTGAAAACAGCAAGCTCTATGCCTTTCCATTCAGCACTAACCAGCTTGGGATTTACAGATTTATTTTTTTAGAGTAACCACAAAAGCTCCACCAATATTTAGGGGAGGAGGGGTTGTATTCTGGAGGGGAGGTGTTTAAGGTAAGAGTGAAGACTCATGCAGCTTTTTTTGCTCACAACTTTGCATACACAATCAGTAGTCAGGGGATAGTTTATTGACAAAGTTTGTGGCAGATCAGACAAGGTGCTTGTGAGACACAGGACTTTGAAAAATGAGGTGCAATTCAGCCTTTGAAATAGTCATCCAACAATTTATTGTGGAGCCATATCTCAAAACCTACTTGGCCTAGAAACTTCATGTTTGGTTTATTCAAGAGTCCTTGGCAAGGTTCAGTGCACAGAAATACTCCAGATAAGGTCAAAGTCTCATTTACTATACGCTGCCCCCAGTTGGGATTTTTTTTTGTATTTCCCCCCTTCCTTAAGCCATCAAACGTTCCTTCAGTCTGTAAAAAAACTAAGACAGGCTCTGCCAGGGTTTTGGCAGGGATTAGCTGCTGCGTGGGGATGTGGACACAGAAACACCATCACTGCTCAATTAGCTCGACTTCCAGAAGATTAATCCTTGCTCCCCAGCCAGTCCCTGGGATCCTCACACCCCGGCGCTCGATTCACTCTCGCTGGAGCCATGCAGACACCAGTACAGAGCAATTCTGTAACCTGCCTAAGCAAAACCACTCCTGTTCGGAGCCAGCAGCACAAGTCACACCCTCCCACACGCCAACAGCAGAGGGGCTCCCCAGCACCAGGGCAGGAGATCTCCAGACAAATCTCACACCCTTCTAAGGGAAAGAAAACTCAGGCAAGCTGGTACCTTCTGGCTGTAGGTAGGAAAGCTTATCAGGATAAACAGCACAAGTTCAGATTTGTGATGATACAGAGGGGTGGGTTTCACCCAGAGCAGGAGAGGAAGCTGAGAGCAGAGTTTCTGGAGTTTCATTTTATTCCAGCTATTATTTAGAAGAACAAAAATGCAAAGCCTGCAACTGCTGAAAGAATAACTTCATCCCAGGTTTATGGACGTTAACTTAGCTTGTTGGAGTCTTCTGCAACAGGAGAGAACTCAGAAGTTCCAGAAGTGTTCCCCATGGCATAACATCTCCACTTAGTATCTAGCATTTAGACGACACGTTATTGCCACTCACCTCTCTGATGTCAGTGCTGGTTTCTGGCAGATGAAAGGCACTCAAGCTTCTGGAGGCAGAACAGCAAATGGAAGGGACAACAATCAGCAGTTCCTTGGTGCCTCTGAGGACATCACCCAGCTTCCCAAATAATGCTTTGGCTGAAAACCAAAGGATGAAGCACCTCATCCCCCAGGAAAGGAACCAGAGCCTCCTCCCAGACCGTCCTTATCAGCCGCTGCTTTATCACTCCCAGCAGGAGTCCTCTGCCTGCCTCACCTGCCCCTTATCCGTGCTTGCCTGGGCCAGCACTGGCTGTAAATTGTCATCCATGGCAGATGGATTCAATTGCTTTTGACCTTACAGTTTCAATAATCAGGTAGGCTTTTCACCTGTCACCTACCTTAACAAGCAAATTGATGTTGCAGATGGGAAAAAAAAAAAACCAGCAAGGAGGAGGGAAAGAGAGTGGAAGGGGTGAGAAATGACAAGCTTTTCCTATCTTGCCCCAGGTGAGTGTTGCAAATTGGCAGCAGCGGTGAGGGAGTCACCCATGGTTGCCATGCAATGATTTGAGTATTAACAAGCATCCTTCATTGTTTTAGTCCATAATGTATAATTAACCCCTTGGAGCCAACGAGTCTGAGAGTGCTCTTGTAAGGGCTGATGTAAAAGGCAGCATGGCACGCTGCACTGGGAATTCCTAACAGCCCACCATCAAAGGTTTAATCATATGCAATTTATGTCTTTGCAGTTTATTACCTATTGGGGCTTGCTGGAACCTCTCCTGTTATCATGCACCAACATGCACCAACTCTGTGTAATCTCCAGTCGAGAGCATTGTCTCACAAGTGCCCTTTCCCCACAGGAAAAAAAAAAAAAAAGCCAGCCAGTAACGAGATATTTTTAAAGAGTCTAGACTGTAAATTGAATCGGAGGAGGTGGAGGCTGAGAATGGAAGATATGAATGTAGCTCCTTTAGTATAGGAGATCACGCATACAGAACTTGCTTTAACCCCTGTGGCTGTTCTGGAGCACACAGAGGGACACCTGGACAGAGAGGTTTGACTTCTCTGGGCTCTAAAATGCTTTCATTAAATATGTATATATCGCTTTTCCCAGATGGAATTTCTCAATACTCAATGTATGTGTGGCAGCAGGTAACAACAGAGAAGTGTTTATTAAGATACAAACTCTACAGCAGGAGGCTGTCCAAAGGAAGCTGCTGAGACTCAGTTTTTGTATGGACAGTGTCAGCACCAAGGGACTCTCTACTCCAAGCCAGAACAGAAAAAGCAGCTTCTCTCCAGGCTCTAATGCTGCTTCTGCACAGGTCCATCCCCACGCACAACACTGATGAGTTGAGCCTGGGGAAAGTTATGGTATCATCCCAAATTTCTTTTTATTTGAAGAAATAGCAGATTCCAGCCATCTGGGGACATCTCTCTGAAGATCTTTTTTTGCACTGGTGCTAGTGATGTTCCTTTAATGGACAAGACAAGACAAGACAAAAAAAAAAAAATCCAGAGAACTCAGGAGCCAAGATGCTCACAAAATCAGTGAAGTAATGAAGTTGGGATTTAATTGTTGCAGAAAATCTCACAAAGCTCTCAGACTGCTTAGCAGCAAACTGGGGGAAACTGAAATATCCTTAGTTCCAAATTCAGAAGTTAATCACCTAAACTGCTTATTGGTTCCAAGGAGTCTGCTTCACCTGCACCCAAGAGAGCCCTGCCTGGACCACCAGCTGATCCACAGAGAGCAGGCAGATGACAGGGAGGAAAAATGCAGTATTATGTTACAGCCGAGGAACAAGACAATTAAGTGACTTTATATCACAGGCAATATATATTTAAGTGGCTTTAAATCACAGGCAATATATGACAGAAATGAGGGATGAATTTAGACCTCCGTAACTGTCATCCAAGATTACTGGCACGAAGCTGGCACGCAGTGCCAGGGAGAAGCACAGAAGAGTCACCCAGAAGTCACGGTGTTAGAAATGATGGACGGCTCCCAGGTAACAAATGCAAATAGATCTTCATTGCAAAATGGAGCAGGGCGTTTTTCACATCATCACCTTTCAAAGGCAAGGTCTCAGTGCAGACAGGGATGCTTCCAAAGAGAGAGGATTTACTTGTTCTGCAGCAAACACTGAGCGGGGAGTTTGCCTTTGCTGTAGCAATGCCACTGGAGGAATGTCATCCTCACCCAGGCCTGGGCATGACACGGGAGCTCCTCCAGCAATGAGAGACACCAGGACCACACGGCAGAACATCTGTGGTGGGAAATGTCTTCTCGAGGGGTGACTCAGCTCTTCTGCTTTCCAGTTTGCAGAGGAAAAAAAGAAGAAAGTTCAGATGACACCTTTTAAGGTTAATGTGTGGAGAAACCATGGATACACCAGGGACTGATTCCTGTCACGTGCTGTCCTGGGCAGGTAAGGGGAATGCTCCTCTCTGAGAGCCCTTCAGTGTGGGTTGGACAAATGCCCATCAGGAAAGGTCTGAGTATAAAATTACTCCTGTTTCAGAAGAGGGAGACGGGCCAAGGAGCTCTCCAGGCTTCCTCTAACCTCACTCAGCAAAGGGACTTTATACAAAGATGGGAGAACAAGTCCATCCCAACCACTACAAAAGACCACGGTGGAGAGGGCAGTGACTGGCAAAACAACGAGCCCTGATGGTGCTTCATTTGGGATGGGTGCTTTCTTCGTGAAGTCTGTTCCTATCTAAAAAGGAGAGAGAAAAATAAAAAAAGTCATAGCTGGGCTAAACATGAGCATCCCAAAGGTGAAGATTTGCAAAGTACTTCTCCAAACTCCGTCTTATCCCATCTGCAGGGCTGGCAGTGACTGCCCCAGTTTGGGGGCACTGGAAGGCTCATCCCTCAGACAAACCCCAAGGAGAGAGAGCTGGTGTGCCCTGGAACCCCACTGGAAATTTTGACAGCCAGAGTAAAGGTGTTTTGAAATTATGGGAAACCATCGGTAGCACTGAATGCTTGCATTAAAAAAAAAAAAAAAAAAAAGTGGCAAAGAATCCAGCCAAACAGGCATATTGCTCCATTCCCACCCAGAATCCATCTCCCACATCCCTCCTACGGGGCTGTGTATCTTTAAATCTCGTCTCACCACCTCCTTTCTTCCTGCGGTGCCGGGCTGAGGATGTCTGTGCCGTGCTAGCGGGGCATTTCCCCGGTGGGTGGGAATGAATTATGCATTCATGGCTGCACAATGCAAACTCTCACGGCAGAGGAAGCAGAGGTCACCGGGAATCGTTTGCTGCCGCTAACCCTGCACTAGGCGTGCACACTGGAAGGTGGGGTTCCAGCTCATGTCCTCACCTCCCACCCCAGCACGCCCTCCCGGCTGGATTTACATCAGAAGCGAACGCGAGAGGCTGAACCGCTTGATGCAATCAGGGAGCAGCCGTCAGAGGAGAAGCAGCAGTGGGCTGCTGGCGAGGGCTGGGATGCCCCTGAGCTCAGCTGGGGCTGGAAGCAAAGCCAGCTTAGAGGTGATCTGGAGGGGGCTGTGAGGACCAGCCCACCTCTCCAGTGTTTTATCCACTGCAAGTTGGATTCCAGCTCATCCCTGTCCTAGATGTAGTTAATTGCCTTTGAGAAGAGACAACTCCACC